>SZWC01014029.1:24833-40705 GCA_023375785.1 Penium margaritaceum
CCCCCACACCCACTCGCTCACTCGCTCGTTCAGCGAGCGAGCGAGCGAGCGAGCGTGCACAGGAGGGAGGGCCGGACAAGCCGGACACCCCCCCCACCCCCCTCCCCCCCTCTCTTTATTTTCTCCGTTTGCCCACCTTACGGGCAATCGAGAAAAGGGGGGGGTAACAAAAATTACGAAAAGGGGTACGCCTGAAAGCGAGTGAAAAAAAAGAGAAAAGCAACAAAAAAAAAGGCGAGGGCCTAAGGCGAGCAGAGGGGAGACCTAGAAAAAAAGGGGTGGAGGGTGAGGGCAACAGAAAAAAAAGGAGGGGGGTGGCCGTGGGCAAGGAAAAAAAACAGTAAAAGAAAAAGGATCATCTTCCAGCTACTACCGCCGTAGTAGCAGCAGCTCTCATAGCCGCAATAGCAGCATCCGGCGGTGGAGTGTCGATGACTACATAGTGCGGCGGCTGCACGACAGCTTGCACTTTCGCCTTCTCAGCCAATAGCGGACGGTCGTCGGCGGCGATCTCCGCTTCAAGACACGTCCTAGACCGGCGTCTTCCTGGGGCTCGTGGATTGTTGCGCGCACTTCACCCCATAGGATCGACGGCGGATTCGAGTCTTACCATCTCCGAGGGCTGGGTCGTCTACCGCTTGGAGCAGCAGCCACACCTGCAGCCGCCACCCCTTCTAGTCTTGGAGTAGTCTTTGCTCTATTAGTGGCAGCAGCATTAGTGGCCGCAATTAGTCAGACTGTAGTCACCGGGCGCGCTGTGGTAGTGCAGCTCGTTCGTCTGGTCACGTTTGCTGACCCGGACGCCGTGACCTCCAGGAGTGACTATACCTACTGGCCTCATTCTCTTCTGTGGCTTGGTGTTTACCACCGGGAGTAGGTGCCCTCAGTACCTATCCATCGTCCAGCGCACGAGATGAGTGCGTGGACATCTGAGCAGGCGCCTTGCGCGTTTGCCTGTTACTACTGTGGTGATGGACGTCATGGTTGGCGTTGTTGTTGGATACGCCCTCCCGGATGGCATCCACCTTGGCTACAGTCTGGTCCGAGCCTGCGTCCTCCACAACATACGGATCTACCGGCGTTGGTAGATCCCCTAGCTGGACTTCTGGCGAGATTCGCCGAGATTCGCGGCCTCCAGCAGACGGTGCAGCGGCTTTGTGACCTCGTCGTCACTGAGCGTGCTTCTGCTACTCGTTTGTCGACGGCCTCTTCGATCACATCTCCTCCATCCTCTCCTCCTTCCTCTTCGGATGGTGTACCTTCAGCTCCACCTGCCAGCGAGTCCCACGCTGCCACCATCCTGTCGATCCTACACTCTGCGACCACGATGCCATCTCGCGATGACATGCCTTCATGCAGTCGTTCCAGTCGAGTGACTCTGCGACGTCGGCGTGCTCGTGCCGGTGTTGATACATCCTCCACCTCCCTGGCCTCTGTCGTTGTACCTGTCGAGGGGGAGTGTGATCACCGCGCATTGCACGATGTGATAGTAGCGACAGGATCCGCACTCGCGCCGAGCCGTGCTGCCCGAGCGTCAGCTCAGGCAGACTCAGATGATACGGTGACAGCACATGGCGTGGAGTGTGACCCCGACATGGTGTTCATGGTGGAGAGTTGCCTTTCATCGTCCAGGTTGGATCGAGATCTTCCACAGCAGCATGCGACATTAGGAGGACCATAGGCAGGGCGTCCTTGGACGGTGCCACTCGCGGCTCCAACCGGTAGAGGCCCGGGGGTGGCACAGGAGTCTCGTACGGATCGAGATGCATCTACCATAGTTTTGGGGGAGAGTGTGCAGCAGACTCACACCAGTCCGGCGGATGTTGGGGTGCTTGGGACGTGCATGTCATTGAGGTCGACATCTACGCTGGGGCAGCAGTCGGAAATTCTGCACCAGTAGGTTGCATCAGGAGGAGTGCAGGTCCCGCGTGCCTTGGCGGTGCCACTTGCGACTCCGACCGGTAGCGGCCTGGCACTGGCACAGGAGTCCCGCGCGGATCGGGATACCCCACATGGATCTTTGGGGGCGTTGGCGCACGAGATTCACACCATTACGACAGCAGTCGTAGTGCATGAGCAGAGTCGGCCGGTTGGTTTTTTGGAGGTTGAGGCATTCTTGAGAGCAGCAGTTCTGAGAGGTGTCATTGGGACATGTGCTGCAGACTCAACAGGCTTCACCATGTCACCTACGCTACTTGAGCACCAGCTTCAGCATCAGGAGTCACCCATGTTCCCTGAGTCTACGTCCCATGCACAGGACGGAGCACCGACACACATGACGGAGTCAGATGGTGGTCTTCACTCCATTATTGACCAGGTGGCAGCGACCAGCCTTCCCGGCGAGACAGTGCGTGAGCGCCAGCTACGCTTGTTGGTCGCCTTGACGGACATTGTTGAGCCGGAGCCTTATACACCTGTGTCCATTACGGCGGCAGTCAAGGATACCAGAGCAGATCCATACATGAAGATGGAGTCACCTCGTCAGCAGGAGCTGAGTCCTGCCCCCTCGCTTTCACCTGTTGGTGACCCTACCGATCACATCGACGCCGAGAGTGGCAGTACCTGCACGGACGACGTTTCCACATGCTCTACGGACTCTGACGACTCCTCCTTCTCCTTCTCTCTTGGCATGCGACCGCTCACTCCTCGCATGACAGACAGGAGCTGTGATGTGGATGTGACACCTGCAGCTGCATCCGATGTTCCAGCGTCTCAGCACATTGCGAGCTTGGTTGACCCCCAGGGGGATGCAGCAGCACCAGTTCCATCGTCTTCAGCAGCAGAGATGCAGATGGCGCTCTACTCACGAGTTGTGCAGTCTGCATGTGCAACATATTGTGAGGCAGAGTTTATTCTACACGAGGTCGACATGGGCCACCTTGACATGTCCGAGGCAGATTATGCTGATCTGCAGGAGCGTGTAGTCATGCTACAGCGGGAGATGATGGCAGCGCGTGAGCGATTCTCAGAGGAGGGCAGCATCACTGCAATCGTCAAGAGCCTTCCGCCAGCAGCATCTGGCACACCTATATCCGGGGAGGATCTTGTATGAGCTCCGAGTATGACGTCCGTTGGGGACACTATTATAGGACAGGTGAGCGTGCCTTCGGCTTCCGCCATCCTCACTCCTGTCGACCCCATCATTGCTCCTCCTTCTTCTACTACTGTCGTCACGCACCTTCATCCACCCAACTCACCTGCCCCATCGTCATCTTCATCCACGAGTGGTGATCCGGTTCGTCGCTCCAGCTCTCCTCTTCTAGCAGTACACCATTGTGTCTCAGGGTGTGCTATCCCGTATCGGAGGCCAGCTCTGCCACTTCATCCACGCACGCGTGCTGCTCGCCCATTCCCGTTCCTCCGGCGTACACAGATGCATCGCGTCAGTGCGGAGGCAGGAGAGACTGTGAGTTTGGACCCTTGGCAGTCACGCGAGGACTGGTATACCCCAGGTGATGCAGATTCACGTGAGGAGTCGTAGCTGGAGACACCACTTCGTCTTTGAGGGAGGGAGTCGACTCGCACGTGACAGGGGGGAGCGATCTCTGCATGTTGGACTCACCACATGACTCATCGCCCAGTATCTGTTCAGCTACGACATCAGCATCTCCATCGAGGACATCGCTGCCAGGTTCATCTGTCCAGGGGGAGTGTTGTGTGGACCTCCACCTGACGCGTCGTCATGGGAGATGCATGGCGAGGTCCATGCTCTGTTGTGAGCATCTACAGCATCCCACATGTGGCTCATGCTGCGTGCCTGCACAGCTGCATGTACATGGTAGCACCCTGTTGGTCGAGACCCGGACACTCGGTGCATTGTACCAGTGTCACGAGGAGACCATGTGATGGTGTGTCTTGGTGTGTGGCTATACTGTGTGTGGCATGTGTATGCGAGCTGTTGGTCGAGACCTGGACACGTGGTGCGTTGCACCCGTGTTACGAGGAGATCCTCCCATGATCCTGTATTTGGATGGTGATACTATTGTGTTGGATTGCTCGTAGCGGTCAAGACCCGGACCCTGGTACCGCCAGTGTCACGAGAAGACCATCTTGTCCTCTGACATGTGTATGATGTGCATTACAGTGGATTGTGTGCGTGTGCATCACTCCTCTTATGGTCGACACCCAGACACTTGGTGGGCTGTGCCAGTGTCCAGGGAGACCTTAGATGGATAGCAAATGAGTGTGTGTGTGTGTGTGTGTGTGTGTGTGTGTGTGTGTGTGTGTCTGTGTGAGTTGACTCATGCATGTTATGGCTTGCCATATATTATTGTTCCATGCCTTCGCTCATTCGTTCTGGCGTGGACGGCTATGTCAGCCAGGGGTAGTGTTGGTTTGCGTGGCTTCCACCCGTCACGACTAACACCGCTAGTTTACCGATATACCCACATCCGGGGTATATGGTAGAGGAGGGCGTGACGACACGACGGGCCTCCGGACTGCACCGAGACTTCTCTAGCACCTACGACAGCACCGGCGAGACGCGGTGGATGCGTTCTGGTAGCCCTGTGGGCTTGTCGGGAGCTAGGAGAGTTTTCTCGGTGGGTTGAGACCCGTGCACCCAGTGGACTATACCGGTGCGACGAGGAGACCCGGTGGCTGTACTAGCGCTTCCGATGTTCGGAAAGCTGTGTGTGATGTATGGACGTTGATTCTGAGATGTTCTGGCAGTGCTCTTATTTTCTCGGTGGTCGAGACCCGGGCACTCGGAGAGCTGTTCCGGTGCCTTGAGGAGACCATCGTTATTGTTATCGTGGTGTACATAGTGTGTTCTCCCCGCTGACTCGTTTGGGCTCAGCGGGGGTGACAGGGCCCGGTGCGGCTAGCTGCCGGCGCCCCTACTTACGCCCGCTAGGGGCTCATTTGTACTCTCTCCTTGTTCTTTTATATTCAGCGTTCCAGACTTAGCCAAATTCTTGCCGTCTTGCATCGCACTCATACACAGAGCTCATGTTCGTTTCTGCATGGGCGTGCATGCCCTTAGATATTTCCAATTAGACAAAGTATGTAGCGCCCAATACCTCCAAGAGAGGCATGAGAGAGTGGACCCATGACATCAGCATGCAAAACGTCAAGGGGGTGAGAAGTACGAGACTCTGAAGTGCTGAATGGTGACCGATGCATTTTTCCCTGGGCACAGTCAAGACAGTCAGGGGGCAGATGTGATACAGATCATCGACGACCGTCCCACTGAAGACGGTCTCCTCGGTGTCGCACACAAAGATGCGAGCATCGATAGCTGTGTGCGTGACACCCAGGCCCATCTTGGTGTAAGCACATACCGACAACAGGCTAAGTTCCAGATCAGGGACAAAGAGGACGTCGGAGATATATACGGGACCAGCGGGCCTGGTGAACTACAAAATCCCAACACCCTGGACAGGGACCTCATGGCCAGCTGCAGTGCGAACAAAGCGAACAGTGCCAACAGGATGCAAGACGACGAAAGCGTCACGGCGACACGTCATGTGATGGGTGGCACCAGAGTCAACGACCCAGGTGGCGTCGGTGACTCGCGTACAAGGGGCAACGTGGCACTCGGCGACGGAACAAGGCGCGACAGCACGACGCTCAGCGGAGGACACGACAAGGCGACCAGCGGAGTGCACATGAGAAGCATGCAACCAAGACACATCATCAGGTCCGTCATGCGCACACGACTGGGCACGAGGACTACCACAGGCATCAGCACGCAACGACACAGACAGTCCACAGGCAGTAAGACCCCTCGACTCAGTCAACTCACTCGCACCTCCTTGAGATGAGCGCAGGGTGAGAAGCTAGTGCAGCTCGGCGATCGTCCTGTCGCAGTCGGCGAGCGCAAGGTCGCGAGGATCTGCGGAGGAGCCTGCTGTGGCAGGGGACTCCTCTAGGATGGCTGCGGTAGTGGTGGCCGAGCGGGCGGTCGCACCGGACGTTTGGCTCATGCGTGCATCGTGCGCCTGTTGCAGCCCACGGGTGACCTCTGCCCAATCCAATGGACGGCCTGTCAGGTGAGACAAGTCGTGGTAGCAATGGTCACCTCCGTAGTTGAAGCACACGAGGCGGCGTCCCATCATGCTGCCTGAGCCGCTACTGCCACCACTGCTGTTGTTGCCACCGCTGCTGATGCTGCTCCCTCCGCTGCTACTGCGGCTGACACTACTGGTGCTGTTGCCGCTGCTGGTCCCGCCGCTGGAATCGCCACCTGACGATTTGCGGCCCTTCTTCCCCTGAGCCGGAGCCGCTGTTGTTGTAGACGGCGGGGAGGGGAATGCGGCGGCAACTGCAGCTGAAGCGGTGCTACGGCGAGCGTGGTTTGCGGTGTCCATACCGGTGACCTCCAAGAAGTGGAGAGTGGCCTAGCGCAGCAAGGTCCCATCGCTCGCCATGTCGCGAAGCAGAGTCTGGTCGAAGTTGCTGAAGACGCACGCGTAGTCGGGATGGATGCCGTAGAGGATGATCTGGAGGGCGGAGTACTGCGCAGGGGCATCGTCTCCCAGCTCCTCGTACAGCTGGATAGCCCGGCGCCAGTAGTCTGGTGCAGACTCCTGAGCAGTCTGATAGAGGGAGTTGAAGTCGGCGAGGCGTTGGGACGTCACTGCCAAGGTGGCGCCCTCAAACAGAGTGACCGCCAGTGCCCACGCCGTGCAAGGGTCAGCTCCCGCACCGGTCAGCGAATCGCCAAGGAACCGACTGAAGTCCTTGGTGAAGTCCGGGGCGGCCCTCATCAGGCCAGAAGCGGCACGGACCGCCATCTGTGTCTGGGCGGGGTCAGATGTCTGGTATGGAGTGAGGTAGTAGGCGTGGAATCCCTCGCTCATGGCCCACATACGGAATCGTGGTTCCCAAGACTTGAAGTCGTTCCCAGTCCGGAAGACGGGTGGGTCCGATTCAAACCACTTGGGTGGCTTGACCGTCGGCAGAGCAACGACCCAAGCTACTGCGGGGCCGGGCATAGAGGAGGCAACCCTCTTGTCCAGGCGGACCCGCAGAGCCAGCTCCTCAAAGCTCAAAGGGCGGCGAGATGATGAGCTCGGAGCAGCGTCGGTGCTGGAGCTGGTGCCCTGGAGGGCGGCATTAGCCTCACGCGCTCTGCGGCGTGCCTCCAGGCGGATGAGGCTTGCTCGCAGCAGCTCTTCCTCGCCTTCCTCGCCGGAGTCGAAGAGGTTCTCCGCGACTTCATCAGCAGTACCGCCGTGAGCAAGGTGGTCCTTGCTCGGGTCAGCGGGCGGATGCTATTGCTGCTGCTGGGGCTGCTGCTGCTAAGGCAGTAAGCCCCTGATCAGATCCTCCACTTCAGCGACCGGCTTCGTCAAGGTATTACGACTTTCCGCTTGTAGGTCTGCTAGCGCGCGTACTTGGCGCGCCAAGGTCGTTGGGCTTGGTGGCCGCTGCTTCTGCTGCTGTTACGGCTGCTGCTGCTGCTGCTGGAGTTGCTGATGTTGCTGCTACTGTTACTGCTGCTGCTGATGCCGCGGTGGTGACGATGGCGGCGGCCGATGTTGGCCGGTGACAGTGCTGTCCTCGGCAGCTGCGTCGGTGGCGGCGCTGGCATGGTTTTGTTTCGACATGACGGCTGATTGTTTGGAAAGCCCGCTGACCTCTGTAGCGGCAATGTCAACCGCGGAGTTATCACCGTGGAATGTCACCGCGGAGTGGTCACCGCGGAGTCACCGCGGAGACGTCACCGCGGAGCTGTCATCGCGGAGCTGCTACCGTGGATTTGTCGCCGCAGATTTTATTGAGCCGGAGTTCCACGGTTTTGCCGCGGAACATCAGCCGCGGTCGCGCGGAACAACAGCCGCGGTCGCGGACACGGAACACGGCGGGGTGCCAAAACCTGTCGGGACGTCCGTGTGCCGTCACCACCGCGGAGTTGTCGCGTCCCGCAACCACCGCGGAGTTGTAGCGTCTGGCGACTACAGGGCGGCCGCGAAACTGTTGCGATTTTGCGGCCGCGGAGCACCAGGGGAACCACCGGCGGAACACCTGTGCATTCCAGACCCACCGCCGAGCTTCCGCCGCGGAGTGCCGCAGACCCTCGGAACGCCGTGGATCTGCCACAGCGCCGTCACCGCAGGGTCGTCAACTCGGAACGACGCGAGTGGCCGCGGCAGAGTCGCCGCCCTGCTGTCGCGTTCTGCTATCGAGGAACGGCCACGGAGCTGTCGCGGATTTCTAAGAAAACGGTCGAAAATGTGGTCGGTCCTCCCAGGACCTCTCGCCGTGACAGTGGGCGCCGCTACTGTTGCTACTCACGGCAACGGTTGCGGACACTCACTGGTACCGCGGTTGCTACGTCTCTGCTACGCAGTTGTGCGAGCACTGGCTCGCTGCTCTGATACCATGAAATACAGCTTCATAGCACTGCTGTCGCTGGCGTGGGAGTACAAGCCGGCCAACCAATCTCACTAGCACACACAGGTGGAGGTGAGAACAAGGGGTTTGCTAGGGACACAAACACAAGTGTCAGAAGCTGCAAAATGTTGAAATATGCAGAGAGAGATGACAACTGAGGTCTGGGAAACCTTAATAGTGTCAGAGACCTAGTGCACACACATGCGGTGCACACGGGCACTATTTTCTTAGCAGGACAAAACAGTGGCAAAAACACAGTTTTGGCCATAACTCTCTGCAGACATGTCTAAACGACGAGCCGTCTAAACCAGAACAGCCACATCGACGAGATCTACGTCCTGATAGGCTGCACGCCTATGTGCTGTGACACAGCACAAATCTAAAAAATACGAAAGTCTTCTGGGCGCCCGTCGCCGCTGGCTGCCGGTTGTCAGCCACCGTCGCCAGTCTCAGGGATCTGCACGTGAATGGACATGAGCCGAGGGGTCACCGTAAGCTGTGTACAACAACACACTGACTGATTAATATGAATGATTGAATTGTCCCAAGTCGTGGAATCGTCTTTTGCTCTGCACCTCATCCATGTGAACCACCTATGTTTTGCTCGTCGTTACATTTTAAGTGTTACCTGCTGCCATGGGTCAATGATAATTATCAATAGGGTCATGTTTGTTGTTCTCGTGGTTTTTAGGTTGGTTTGTACAGTGGGTATGGAACGTGCAAAAGTTCTCGTAGTGTTAACATTTTCCATTGTGGCAATCATGAAATTTTCTCCAAACCACGGCATGTGCACATACATTTTCTTTTCATGGATGGTATAATAACACTGGCAAAAGTGACCCTTGTGTCAATTTTGTCTTCATAACTGGCAATTTGTACATGGACAAATTGACTTGGGGGCCCTGGTTGACCAACAAACCTGACATGAGGACCCGCACTTCCGGATCCATCAGCGTCGAAGCCCGCACTCGGGCAGCGACCAATGCAAGAGCCCTACGTAAAGCCTTGCGCTTCGCGATAGCCGGTTGATGAGTCGGTCCCTGGCTCCCTGACGCCAGTGGAAGGTCGCGGTCGATTACATCATGTGTAGTTGCCGTGATACAAACTGCTCATTAAGGTTTAATGCACAAACCGGAGAAAACGACTGGGTTTGCAGAGCAAACATAATTTCGATGGCTTTTTCACACTGACTTGGCCTTTGCTCTCCTTGGTCGAAGGGCTTGTGTCGATCCTCGAGGCGGCCGGGTCACGATTATGACAAGTAGGATCCTTTTCAAGGGGCCCTGTCATCGCTGAGATAAGCCGAAAAGGCCTCGCGGTTGGTGAGATTGGCCTTCAGGGCCCATTCGTTGAACGCAGGAGTCAAACAGGCTTCCTAATTTAGCCGCTAGGCGAACCCAGGCCCTAAGGTTGAACTGCCCTTTGTACAATCGCTGTACATATGATGGGTATATGGCTTGAACTCCCCCTCCCCCGTTGAGAATCTCACATGTAAAAAAACATTATGTGTTTGAACCCTCCCTAGTGCACGATGGGTAAAATTATAAGCCAAGTGTTCGAGTCAATCGTAGGTCACTAAACTGACAATGACCACATGCTATGGCACTTGCCGAATTTTGGCACTATTGATAAGAAAATGAGTGAGAAAATTTTTATTTTGAGGACAATGGATATTGGGAAAACATTGAAAAGGAATGGTGGTGCTTAACAATGTAAAATACTGGTGAATGTGGTAGATCTCATTCACTACTTACCAGTTCCATGGTGTTTTGAGAAGAATTTGATATTTCAATGAAATATTTCATTTGTTTCTGTTATTTTTTTATGGATCGAATAATCAATCTTCCCTTTGCGGTCGGGCATAACTTTGTCATCATTCTTATTACTTGATTGTTCAGTGTACCCGTGTTTGGCTTCATATTATCCGAACTTGGTGGATATGTGCTCACAACCGCTGTGGTTCAACTAATTTCCTGCCACCTGTTGTTTTTTCACGTGGTTCTCACTTCGCGCTGTCGAAGCACGTGGCTCGCCGTTCCGATTGCCCGACGAATAACGATTGGCCTCCTGGCATGGGAGACTCGCCGTTGGCACTAGTCCGGCGGACCTTTTTCGTTCCGATCTTGCGTGCAGCCTGGCTGCATGCATGCGTGTTTGTTCGGCAATGCACTTCGACGTTCGAGATCCGGAAATCGTTCCCACCTCCCGCGCATGACATGCCATTCATTGTACGACATGGACATTATTTCATGACAGCACGCCACAGGTCATCATCATTTTGCACGTCAACTGCCCTCCTTCCCCTTTCATAGAGGCGGCAATGGAAGGCGTGGGAACGAAGACCGAGGATCGCGTCTGCTACCCACTCACCCTCAGGGCATACACATCCATGATCAATTCATCTGCATGTGTCGTTCTCCTCAGTATTGCATGTGCATGAATCATGGCGTGGCATGCGTGACCTTGAGTTGCAAGACGACGTCTTCGACAACGGACTGGGGCTGGAAGAGGCGACCCACTCCGGTCGCCGGAGACAACCTCCACCGATCCTCGATTGTTTGACGACACTCTGGTGGGCATCTTTTCGACGGACGAGCCAGAGCAGCTGGGAAGGAGCACTTCCGACTTGGCTTGACACCAGCCGTCTGGACTTTCAAGAGAGAATGGCAGCCGTCTCGTCTGTTTCGCGTGCGGGGCTCGTGCAGGCGTCGCTGCAAGCCGGAGACTGCCAAGGGCCCACCAGGCACTCTTCCGCCTCCGCCGGCCGTTCGTCCCCTTCGCTCTTGGCAACTCATGGTTCGGCAAGGAATCGCAGAGCCGCGGCGTCTGTTTCCAGCAGCGCATCGGGAGAGATCTTCGGCGCCTCAGCAGTAGGAGCTGGAGTTTTCACTGCGACGAAGTTGGGAGCGTCTGCACGCAGCAGGAGATCCAACGAACGCGGGCTCCAGCTGTCCGTCCGCGCGGACTCTGCCGCACCATCGGAAGAGCTTCCCGAAATCTCAAAAGGTGGGCGGGTGGAGGAAAGTTCGCGTTTCTTGAAGAGCGTCGAGCAAAAGTGAAGATATTTGCGCTGCTGTTTCTGCCACAGCGGCGGGGGAGCTTGCTGCGATCTTCCCCTGGGTTGATGGCGGAAAATCAAACTTGAAAAGCAAGCTTCACGAATAAGCGTTTCAACGCGGAATCCAAAACAGCGTAGACACACGTCAGTGGAGGGGCATTTTAGCGGAGGAACACTTCAAGCATTTCAGAGTAGTGCAATGTCAGAGGAACAAGAAAGACGTTTCAGCGGACAGTGATTTCAGCAGATAGTGATTTCAGCATATAGTGATTTCAGCAGATAGTGATTTTAGCAGATAGTGATTTCAGCAGACAGTGATTTCAGCAGATAGTGATTTCAGCAGATAGTGATTTCAGCAGATAGTGATTTCAGCAGATAGTGATTTCAGCAGACAGTGATTTCAGCAGACAGTGATTTCAGCAGACAGTGATTTCAGCAGATAGTGATTTCAGCAGACAGTGATTTCAGCAGATAGTGATTTCAGCAGATAGTGATTTCAGCAGACAGTGATTTCAGCAGACAGTGATATCAGCAGACAGTGATTTCAGCAGATAGTGATTTCAGCGGAACGGTACTTCTGCAGAGAGGGCTTCACAATCGACAGCAGGGATTCTCGTTGCTCCACCGAACTGACTTGCCTCATGATCATGCTTTTGCGAAATCATCCTCCTCGCACGTGCCATCAAATTAACATCGCGCTCTCGCTTAGTTCGTTGGATGTGGCGTGGCCTCAGTTGGGATGCCCCAGAGCAGTCATGCAGTGGGGGTGACGAGGAGGCGGTGCGGACGTGCCCCACACTGGTCGGTTTTCTGAGTCGCTTTGGAAAGCGACTATTGAGATATCGTGCGGCTGGACTGTTCGTTTTACGAAGGCGGTAGTGCAGTGCGGTGCAGGGCACTGCACAGCACCAAAGTACACTGCACTGTTCTGTGCTGCACTGCACAGCCTCACCGCTCCACAATGCACTGCACCGCACGGCAGAGCGCTGTGCAGCACACGCGGCAATGTTCTGGACGGCAGATCATGGCAGGGCATGCACCGGACCACACGGGACTGCACATCATTTGCTCCGCACCGAATGGTTCAGCACTGACCTGCACTGCATTGCAGTGCACCGCTCCACACTGCATCGCGACGTCTTGACCTGAACTGCACCGCACCGCACTGCACTGCAATGCACCGCGCCGCACTGCACTGCAATGCAGTGCTCCACACTGCTTCGCAATTCATCGCTCCGCACTACATCGCAATGCACTAAGCAGGACCGCACCGTACTGCACGCACCGCATTGCAGTGCACCGCACCACGCCGCACCGCACAGCACCGCAATCCACCGCCCCGGACTGCACCGCAGGCACCGTACAGGAGAGCACCGCATGACATTGCACCGCACTGCACCGCACCTCACTGCATCACACCCCGCTGCACCGCACTGCAATGCACCAGACGGAACCGCACTGCAATGCACCAGACGGAACCGCACTGCAATGCACCAGACGGAACCGCACTGCAATGCACCAGACGGAACCGCACTGCAATGCACCAGACGGAACCGCACTGCAATGCACCACACCGCACCGCACTGCAATGCACCAGACGGCACCGCACTGCAATGCACCGCACGGCACCGCACTGCACTGCACCACACCGCACCGCACTGCAATGCACCAGACGGCACCGCACTGCAATGCACCGCACGGCACCGCACTGCACTGCACCACACCGCACCGCACTGCAATGCACCAGACGGCACCGCACTGCAATGCACCGCACGGCACCGCACTGCACTGCACCACACCGCACCGCACTGCAATGCACCAGACGGCACCGCACTGCAATGCACCGCACGGCACCGCACTGCACTGCACCACACCGCACCGCACTGCAACGCACCGGACGGAACCGCACTGCAACGCACCAGACGGAACCGCACTGCAATGCACCAGACGGAACCGCACTGCAATGCACCAGACGGAACCGCACTGCAATGCACCAGACGGAACCGCACTGCAATGCACCAGACGGAACCGCACTGCAATGCACTGCACTGCACTGAGACTCCGTGCACTGCACCTCAATGCACTGCACCGAACCGCATTGCGCCACACTGCAACGCACCGCACTGCTCTGCACCGCGCTGCACCAACCAACTGCACATAGTGGTGCGGGGGAGTCTGCCCCGTACCTAAGTGCAATGCAACACCAAACGACACCACACCACACCGCATCGCACCACACTGCTCCGCATCGCACTGCACATCGCAGCATGCCACATTGCACCGCACCAATACTGCAGCTCATGCCTCGCTGCATCTCACCACACTGCACCGCAATGCGTTGCACCACACCGTTCTGCACAGCGCCGCACCACACCGCACCACACAGCATCCCACTGCACAGCACCGCAAAGCACTGCACTGGACCATGGCACTGCGCCTCATTGCAATGCACGTCACAAAATGCCACTGTGCGTAATGGCATTGCACGCCAATGCACTGCCGTAGACTGCACGGCACGGCACCACATCCCAATGCACCGATCTGCACAGCACCGCACTCCACAGCCCTGCGGAGCACAGCACACCACTGCATTGCACCAATGTGCACCGCTCCGCAATGCACCATGTCCCACACCATCGCACTGCACTGCAGTGCGCCGAACTGCACCACACTGCACTGCACAGCACCGCATCGCACTGCACCAAAACCGCACTGGACTGCAATGCACCGCATCACCCTGCATTGCTTGGCACTGCACTGCACCGCACTGCATTGAAACCGTACAGCACCGCACTGCACAGCACCACACCACACTGCACCGCACAGCAGTGCACTCTACCTCAATGCACCAAACCGCACTGCACTGCACCGCACTGCACCGCACCGCACTGCACTGCACTGTACTGCACCGCACCGCACTGCACTGCACCGCACTGCACCGTACGGCGCTGCACTGCACTGCATTGCACCCCACTGTACTGCACTGCACCACACGACACCGCACCGCACCGCACTGCACCACACCTCATTGCACTGTACTGCACTGCATGGCAATGCCAGTCATCAGTAGGCAACAGAGTGAGAATCTTCTTACTGGTGGCCTTGTGAGCATAATCGTCTCTCGGGCATATCTGCATTTTGGATTATTCTTCGTTCGCAAGGATGTGGTCACAAACTAACTAGTTACAGGGCGCAAGTGCCTGCACACACATTGCGGAGAATGCCAGTGTGCCCGCCACACCTGCATTCCCCCTTCCATGTGCATGTGCATGTGCATGTGCATGTGCATGTGCATGTGCATGTGAATGTGAATGTGCATGCGGGATTGTAGGAGTGATTGTTGGTTAGTGGGCAGCCAAGGCTGTGGACAGGCAGAGCCCCCACCCACCCCTCCTGAAAACGACGAGCCGTCACTTGACGACTGCGCCTAATGCTCACCGCTCCTGTTTCTATTTTTCTCGCACAAGTTGCGCCTTCAAGAGGAGGGGCCAGATCTGTTCTGTTGGCTCTTCTCCTGAAGTGTTGGCTGAAATTGTGAATGTCAATTCCAATTCTTCAAAATTGGCTTTTCTAGAAGGATACTATCCACCGCCCTTGAAATCGTCCACAGCTCAGGTCTGCTGAAGTTGTGCAACCACCCAACCTTTGCAAGTCCGCAAGTGAATGCTGAAATCTGAGAGAGCTAGCGTGCAGGAAGCAAGACGTTTGCCTGCCTGCCTGCCTGCTACGTCCCCTCCGTCGCTGAAGGAGCTAAACTTCCTGCCAGAAAACTCTTGCCTGCTGCTTCAACCATTCCATCTTCCATCCCTTGCTTCTCCTCGTGGCCTCCTCCTCAACCTCGCTTCATCTCCTGTTTCTGCACCTTTCCCTGCCTTTTCTGCACGTTCCTGCCCTTCCTGCCTCGTTTCTACCACCCATCCAGACTACCTGCCAGGCGCACCATTCTACAAGGTGGAGGCTGTCCTGAGGCCGTGGCGCATCAAGTACGTGTGCAGGGTGAGTCTTCATCCCGCACTTGCTGCCGAGGCGATGTACACTTGCAGCCTCGTTGCGTGTTGCGATGGCGGAGACTGAGCGACACGACGCCCATTCCACGCCCCCCACAGGTCATAAGGATCAAACTGTAAAGCAAGGCCGGCTTGTAAACTGCACCCATACCCAAAAGGCCGGTCCCAAGGGGCGATCCGCTGGCCACAACAGCCGATGTGCTTGTATGCACCCGAAAATCTGGGAAAAATCCAGAGTAAGTCCGTGGGTGTTGGTTGTTCCCATTGATGCGGCAGTACGGAGCGTGGATGTGAGAGCAGGTGTGGAAACATATTGTCAGACCATACCCTGCACTGTGCCGCAGTCGTCCCATGCCGCAGCTGTCCCATGCTGCAGTCATCCCTTGCCGCAGTCATCCCTTGCCGCAGTCATCCCATGCCGCAGTCGTCCCATGCCGCAGTCGTCCCATGCCGCAGTCGTCCCGTGC
>SZWC01014030.1:8522-34321 GCA_023375785.1 Penium margaritaceum
CTCTTCCTCCTCCTGTTCATCATGTCCTCACCTCGTTCACCTACATACTAATCTCAGCCTTCCTTGCGCCTCTTTCTTTTGCTGCAGATTTTGGGGCTTAACATCAGTATGAATGTTGAGGTCCCTGTAAACGACTAACTTGACGTCCACTCATTGACAAGGTGACGTCGTCTTAGCATGGTACCTTTGGCTGCCATTGTCCATACCTTGAGAATCCCTCCAACCACATGTTCTCTTGTTAAGGTGGTGTTTGGCGCGTGTCTTCATCCCTAGTCATTAATTTGGTGCAGGGGTAATTCCTGGACTTTCAGATTCACATTTTGCGGCCAGTTGTGGCGTGTATCAATAGTAGTACATGTTCTCTTTGTCACCAGTGAATCAAACCGCAACATTATGACTCACTGGTCACTTAGTCCGAAACAATTGATGAGGTTATCCGAAAGGGTGGTCATTTTTTACCAATATCAGAAATGGCTCCTGTTCTCATTCATTCTTGTAGCTCTTAAAAAGAAAATCGCAGATTCTTCTCTTTAGTTTTTCATGTGTTCTAGTCTTACAAATTGGGGAAAGGTCGTGATGGAAGAGGATGCATGTGAAGAGGGCTAGGGAGAACACCCTGACCAAATAGAAGTGCTTCGGAGTTCAGCGATGTGCAACAAGGTGTTGTGATTTGTGACGTTCTTGTACAGTCTACTGTGACTGCTCGGTCATGTCCAAATTGTGCAGATCCATGAGGCGGGACTTGGTGACACCGGTGCGGTGACTTGCGGCGGACTACCAGCTTGGAGCTGGCCGACTACTGTTCCAGAGCCCCGGACACTGCCAGGACTTCCTGCTCTTTCTTCTGCAGCTTGCAGGAGTTTTTCGGCGGATATGCCATGAGCCCGATTTGCATGTTTTTGCATTGCGTGTCCACCGTCTGATGACGGATGCATGCATGTCAACAATCGTAGCGTCCGTCTTGTGATCCTGCACGTCTAGGTTCAAACGGCGTAGCATTCTCACATGTGTGCGCAGAGTTATGGCCAAAACAATGGTTTTTGACCGGTTTTAGGACAGCTCTTGGACCGCCACGTGCGACACCTGCCGTGCGTCGCGGCAGGTATTTATACCATGGACCTGTCATTTGTCATTTTTCTCTGCAAATACTATTGAAGCATTCAGACACTTTGCCTTGTGTCCCCTAGCCAAACTCTTGTCATTGCGTGCACGACTTGTGACTCTCGTCACCGTTTGATCAGGCACTGACGCCTGGTCAACGGGAGTGTTGCTAGGAAGTTTCCCTGCATCTTCTCATGGTATCAGAGCAGTGAGACAGTTCTCACTGAGCTGCCCAGCACAGACGCAGCAAAGCAGCAGCAGTGAGTCACCGCTGCAGCAGATCCACTAGGGCCTGTCGAAGACAACCGGTCGCCGTTGACGCAGCCCACACCCATCACGTGACACCGTAGCAGAGGCGTTGCCACCATGCCAGCAGCAGCAGAGCAGCAGAGCAGCAACAGCAGCAGCGTCATAGCAGCAGCTATAGCAGCGTGTGGCGGTTGCAGCGAGTGCAGCCGCCGTCCGCAACCGCAGCGGCGGCCGCACCAACAGCAGCGCAGCGGCAGCAGCAGAGCAGCAGGCGGTGGCAATTTTTGACTTGACAGTCAAAAATTACCACGTCAGCAATTTTCGACTGGACAGCCAAAAAATGCCACGTCTCTACGACAAGCAGCCAAAAATTGCCAGCGTGGCAATTTTTCACTGCCCAGTCAAAAATTGCCTGTGTTTGAAATCCTCGAGAAACGCTACCGCTTTTGCAATCCAACAAACCTGACCTGCCGACCCATAATGAGAGCCGACATGGGCTCGTCTGACAACAAGGAGAATGGGACATGTGATCCCTCCTCTTCTTCTAGGGTCCTGAGCCCACGCTCGTAGGCCATTGAGGACCTGCGGAGCCAGCAGGATGAGATGCGTCGCCCACAGCGGGAGCAGACTGATGACATCCGCACGCTGACTGAGCTTCCACGTGCCCAGTCCACGGTCCCACGGCAGGTTTCCGAGGGAGCTGCCGGCGTCCCAGTCTCTACACAGCAGTCGGCTCAGGCACCCGTGACAGGAGCTACACCTGACCCACCACCTCTTGACCTGATGGAGGATGATCCATTCATGCCAGACATGACAGGCGACTCCCCGGATCATGAGATTCGAGTTCTTCAAGAGCGCCTCCGTTAGTTGCAGACGGGCACCAGATCTCCTCAGTTTCCTTTGATGCGATCGTCACCCGACTATCCCGGTGACTATCCCCTTCCATGAGTCTTCCCCGTCCCTTGTCCTCCTCGGCCTGCGATTGCTCTCCCCACGGAGCGGCAACCTTAGGACTTTGAGACACCACCTCCACGGTACATCAGTGAGGACGGCTTCGACTGCTAGGAGATCCCCTTTCAGGTTCGGGCTACTTCAGAGGGAGTGTGGCCCTACTACCAAAGCCCGTATCAGCCTACAGACCCAGCACAGGTGCTGAGAGCAGCCAGGGCAATGCGTGGACTCCTCTATGCCATGCCACGCGCGACTGTCGTCGATTTCCGCCCCTTCCTTGGCGAGGCCGGCACAGGCACTGGCGCCGATCCACGCGAAGGTTGGGATCTGGCCTTATCCCTGCTGGCCGTAGAGACGCACGCCACTCATGCACCACACATTTGTGCCTTCCACTCTCTCCGTCAGGGACCTGCAAAGCCAGCAGCCGATAACTAGCGACGCGCCATGCGCATCTACATGCGCCTTGGGACCTCATGAGGCACACAGCTGTGGGCGCTCCGTACGATGATGCTCGGAGTTCGCCTTGAGTACACCGACATCTTCACACGGTACAGCGACGCTGTCCTCGAGCCCTTTTGAACCACTCTACAGCTTCTCCCTTCTCGGGTGCATCAGCTCTTCTTCCAGGTGACTTCAGCTCGCGAGGCAGCCGTGGCCAATCAGGATACTTGTCTTGTTGCAGCAATCGTCGCATCACCACCATCCTCCCTCCTGTAGTATCCTTCTTCATCCTCCATCACATCCTCAACTTCCTCCTCCTCTTCCGCCTCGCCCACACCCACTCAGACACAAGGTGCTACAAAAGTAGCTCAGGGGAAGAAGAAGAAGGGGAAGCGTGGATCAGGTCAGCAGTAGTCATAGCAGCAGTTGTCATCCAGTGGTAGCAGTGGGCGTTCTGTTGACTGCCATAACTGTGGAGGTGCCCATCGCTACACCGAGTGCCAACAGCCGCTCGACTGGGCGCGGATTACTCGTGGGTTCCAGGTTGCACACGCCCTCCGTTCCACGTCCATCACGTCATCCTGGCCTTCCTCCAGACGCGTGGCGGCCACGACTGCAGCTGTTCCCGCTCCCTCACCGGCGAGTAGCAGTGATCCGGACCCACGCGACCGCACCATTGCTGAGCTCCGACACCTTCTGGCGCTCCGCTTTCAGGGAGGTGCGAGTGTGTTGTCATCGTCGGGTGGTCCACAGACTATTTGTCCGTCCGTTCCTGTGGGTCATGACGACGCGTGTGGGGGAGCACTGTCAGCATGTGATGATGATGGGCCTGACTGCACCGATTGGGTTCATGAGGCTCATCTTTGTGCCCTGCGTTGTTCCTCCCCACTGACGGCTCAGCGTCCCTCTGATTCCGAGTGTTCTATTGCACGTTGTACAGTGACATCCATGAGTCGTGACTCCGGCGGCACTTGGATCATCGATTCTGGTGCCACTCATCACATGACGTGTCGTCGTGGTGATTTTGTTGTTCTCGGTCCTGTCACGTCTGTCCGTTCTGTCCATACAGGCTCAAGTGAGTCCTTGCCAGTCCATGGTGTTAGGGTTGTATTCTTCGACGGTCCGTCTGGCCCATTGTATCTTTCCGACGTATTGTTTGTGGCTGATCTTGAGCTCAGCTTGCTTCCTGTGCGCGCCTGCACACTGATGGATCTCTCTGTGGAGCGTACTACAGACTCAGCGACTGTGACTGCTACTAACACTCGCAGCGTTGTCCTTAGTGCCTCAGTCGTACATGATCTGTATCGCATCTCTCGGACCTCCTCCCCTTGCTCTCCTTCCTCCTCCGGTCGGGTCTTTGTCACTAGTGTTCTGTCTCCGGAACACCAGCGGTTGCTTCATCGCCGTCTGTGTCACGTGGGCTCCGATACTATGTCAAAGCTCATTCGGACACAACCAGCTCTTGGTCTTGACACGGCTTCTTTTGAGAAGCCACCCAAGACCGATTGTCTCTTTTGCGCTCAGGGGAAGATGCACCAATGCACCTACCCTGACTCTCGTTCGGAGCGCTTCGGCCTCTCGAGCTAGTTCACTCAGACCTTCTCGGTCGTCTTCCGGTCAAGTCCATATCTGATCGGGGCCGGTATGTTTTGAATGCGTTTGACGACTTTACCCGGATGCGGTGGGTCTACAGCCTGCGTCAGAAGAGCGACACCGCCCTTGCGGTTTGACTCTGGCTAGTGATGGCTGAGCATCAGTCACGTCACACGCTACATACTTTCCGCTCGGATCGCGGCGGTGAGTTCCTTGGCGAGATGGACGGGTTCTTTGCTGAGCTCGAGATTTTTCATCAGGTCTCCGCTCCTGCTACCCCTTAGCAGAATGGTGTTTCTGAGCGCTAGAACCGCACCATGGAGGATGCGGTTCCCGCTATGCAGTCTGAGTGCGGTCTCCCTGAGTCCTTTGTCTTTGAGGGTTTCGCTTACATGACTTGGGTCCGGAACCGCCTCTCGCACGGTTCGCTTCCAAACCATATCACACCGATGAGCTCTGGTTTGGACACCGTGCTGACCTTCGTCTCGCTCGCGTCTGAGGATCCCTAGCCTCCGTGTGGTACACCGAGGACCAGCAGGGGTCCAAGGTCTCACCTCGGGGCCGCTTTTGTGCCTTCGTAGGCATTTCCCCGCGGTCGAAGGTCTGCCGCTTCTGGGACCCTACTCGTCGTCACGTCATTGAGTCACGCGACGCGCTCTTTTTTTAGTCTCTCACCTACCGTGACCTGACTTCGATCACGACACTCTCCGCCACACATGTTCCTACCAGTGAGGGTTCTCGACGGATGCGGGAGACTTCTACGCCAGCGAGGATCTCTCACCAGGCTGATGTGTCCATTCGAGCCCCCTTCACCTCTCGGTCTCCGGCCCTTGATGACCTGGCGATCATCGCTGTCGGTCCAGAAACCTCGGCCGTACAGCCTATTTCACGTCCCACGGGTGCCCCTACTTTTGTTCCCGCGCCTACTTCTGCGCCAGTACTTGCGTGTGCTAACACTCCTGTTTCTGTGTCTGGTCTTGTCTCGCCTACTCCCCTATCTGCTCCTGCTAGTACTCCTGCCTCTGTGTCAGGTCCAGTCTTGCCTGCTCTTGCCATCACACCCAGCTCCATGTCCCCCACACACACATCTCCTCGCACGGCATCACCTGCATTGCCTCAGTCCCCACCAGCTGTGGTCGTGCCTGTCCCTGAGCCTGAGGTGCACCCCTTGAGCTGAGATTACTCCCGTGAGCCCGGTGGCCGTCTTCGACCACTGGATTCCGGAGCTCAGCGAGCGTCGGGCCCCGCACCCAAGGTGCCCCTCTCGTAGCATCGCGAGTGGTAACCCCGGCACAAAGGCCCTAGGCCTGAGTGTCCGCACCGAGCTCACAGAGGTACATCCAGCGTGCCCCGTAGGGCACGATCTCGTCACTCACGAGTTCCATATCGCTTGTGATGTAGCAGCTTATCTTGTGGTCGTCAGGCCTAGCACCAAGGCATGTGCCCTTGCCACGCAGAGCTCTCCCTCTATGGCGCCCGACCCGGGCACCCTGAGGGAAGCTCTCTCATCATAGGATGCTGACGCTTAGCGCGCTACCTGTGAGGATGAGCTTCGTGCTATCCGAGAGCATAGAGTCTACGAGCTTGTCGACCTTCCGCCTAGGAGGAAGGCTATTCAGGTCAAGTGGGTCGTTCGCAAGAAAAGTGAAGCCGGATGGCTCACTGGAACGCTACAAGGCCTGCTTGGTCGTCAAGGGGTACTCTCAGATTGAGGGCGTGGATTACACCGACACTTTTGCCCCTGTCGGCCACATGACCTCAGCTCGACTCTGTTCGGTGTAGTGGCTCAACATGACTGGGAATTGCACCAGATGGGTGTGAACAATGCATTCCTCCATGGCTCTCTGGATGAGGAGATTTACGTGGCTCAGCCACCAGGCTTTGAGGACGGTGACAAGGTCTAGCGCTTGCGCAATTCCTTTTACGGCCTCAAGCAGTCTCCGCGGTGTTGGAACTGGGAGATCACCGGTAGTTTGACTCATGCGGGATATGTACAAAGCAAGACAGGTCCCTCTCTCTTCATCCTACCGACACCCGAGCGGTTCACCGCCATCCTGGTCTATGTCCATGACCTTCTGATCGCGTCTCCGTCCCTAGAGGCCGTGAAGGAGGCCAAGGCTGTCCTTCAGACTGCCTACAGGATGACGGACCTCTGTCCTGCATCAGTGTTTCTTGGTATGGAGATTGTGCGAGATCGCATGCGTCGGACACTGTTGCTACATCAGGCCCGATACGCACGAGTCGTGGGGGAGCATTTCAGCGAGCTTCTTGGTGCAGTGCCCACCGCTTCCACACCTCTTTCACCTGATGGGTAGGATGCCCTGAAGGTGGATGATCCCACACAGCTGGGGGAGACAGTGGACGTGACCTTGTACCTCCGTCTCATCGGATCTTTGGTGTACCTGGCCACTACCACACGTCCTGACATCACTTTCACCGTCAACCTCCTCGCTCAGTTCTCGCAGGCTACACGTGCCAGAGCCCTTCACGCGGCTATGCGAGTGGTGCGGTACGTGGTCTCCACGCCGAACCTCGGACTCTACTTTCGTCGGCAGTGTTTGATGGTCCTTGACGGCTACACTGACAGCGACTGAGCCTGGAGCCCAGATGGACGCAGCCATACTGGCTACGTGTTCTTGCTCGGTGGTACCGCTCTGTCTTGGCGTACCGGGAAGCAGGGCTGATTGCACGTAGCTCGTCAGAGGCAGAGTACGTTACTTTGGGCGCAGGGGTTGCTGAGGCGGTATGGCTGCACCGCTTGTTTCTTGAGCTTGATCAGTCAGTACCCGCCATTGTGCTTCGTTGCGACAACCATAGTACTCTCGCCATTGCAGAGAACTCCGGTGTCTTTCACGCTCGCGTGAAGCACATTGCAGTTGAGCATCACTTTGTGCGTGATCTGGTGGAGCGACACATGATCTCTGTCATGTGGGTTGGCACTGACATGCAGCGTGCTGATTTCTTGACGAAGGCACTAGCTCGCGGAAAGTTCCTGGTGGCCATTCGTTCTGTTGGGCTGCGCCCCATGCCTGAGAGTGGTTGAGTGTGGGATGTGTGTCCGTGTCCCATCTGTTTTATACACACTATTGTACTTGTCCCAGTGCTGCACGTGTATTGACATGCGTACCATCGGGTCATGGGGGAGTGTTGTGATTTGTGACGTTCTTGTACAGTCTACTGTGACCACTCGGTCGTGTCCATACTCGTGCAGATCCCTGAGGCGGGCCCTGGTGACACCGGTGTGACGACTAGCGGCGAACTACCAGCTTGGAGCTGGCCGACTACCTTACCAGAGCCCCGGACACTGCCATGACTTCCTGCTGTTTTTTCTGCAGCTTGCAGGAGTTTTTCGGCTAACTGGCCATGAGCCCGATTTGCATGTTTTTGCATTGCGTGTCCACCGTCTGATGATGGATGCATGCATGTGACCAGTCGTGGCGTCCGTCTTGTGATCTTGCACGTCTAGGTTCAGACGGCGTAGCATTCTGACATGTGTGCGCAGAGTTATGGCCAAAACAGTAGTTTTGGGCCGGATTTAGGACAGCTCGTGGACCGCCGCGTGCGACACCCGCTGTGCGCCGCGGCAGGTATTTATGCCATGGACCTATCATTTGTCATTTCTCTCTGCAAATGCTATTGAAGCATTCAGACACTTTGCCTTGTGTCCCCTAGCCAAATTTTTGCCGTTGTGTGCACGACTTGTGACTGTCCTTACCGTCTGATCAAGCATTGACGCCAGGTCAACGGGATTGTTGCTAAGAAGCTTCCTTGCATCTTCTCACAAGGGCAGGTGCAGAAATGGGCAGTTTTTTGGTTGATGAGACCAGAAGTTCAGACGTGTTTCATGAGGGGTCTTTTTGCCACCCATGGAGTCGATTCCGACCAACCGGTTGCTTTACTAGTGGTAACCTCTTACCCTACGGACAACATGGCCCCTAGAAATTAGCAACCCACATACTTCGCAACCGTTTCCTACTTGCACACAATAGAAAATAATGCCACATGGACAACGAGCGCGCGTAGCATGCATGTCTTTGCCTCGTTTCTGTCGCACCTCGGTGACAAACATGGTTGGCCACCATGAGAAACATTCGACTTAGAGCTTCAATCATGAAGTAAGATTTGCACTCATTTGTCAGTGACCATCATCAACACTCGTACGCGGCGTGTGACGCTAGAGTCATTGTGCCCCAAACCGAGAACGCCGAAGCAATGCGGGAATGAAGAGAGGCAAGAGAGGGGAAACTCCACAGGTTAAGAACACGGCATGGATGAGAGAGGTCAAAGTTATGTCGTCAAGTCAAGCAGTCACAAGAGAGTAAAGTGATGCCCGTTGGTGAGGGAGCCAAGAGCGAGCGGATGGCGAGCTCGCTCTCACTCGAGGTCTCACCTCCACCACGCGGGTGTCGAACCTGGTCCTCCCCATCATGTTTTCTCCTGTGTTTGATTTTCTCACTGCACACTACAGTGGCCCATCCAAGGGACTAAACCCGAGTGACCAAGTTAGGAGGAGTAAATGAACATCACGTCACTGTGGGCATAATTGACGATGGTGTCTCCATGGCTAACGACCATGGCTCAGTGACAATGAACATGTTAGCAGCACCGTCCATTCTCTCTCAATCACCTGCATCAATTTCCAGTGAGGTGTGCAACGAGGCCAAAGGTCACAATGTGTACGAGACACAACCAACACTCCTCCATGACCCACAGCCGACTCACACAACACACTCACACGAGCGTCGCAAGGTGTGACAAGCATGACTGTACAAGGATACGTACAAGAGCAACGACTCAACCAGGAGCATCACAAGAACACAATAAGCCGACGCTGCAGCCTTGAGGACAATGCTGCTTGTTGGTTTTCGTGCATCTCTCATTGTACTCTATTGTCTCCTCCCGACTTGTGCACATCGGCATGCAAATGACTAACGGCAAGACTCGACGCTGCAGGAGTGTCGCTCGGTGGAACAGACGCACTCTGAGGCCCACCCAGCATTCGCTGGAGCCTCCTCCCTCCGGCAATGCGCTCAGCTCTATCGGTACGCCTCCTCCGCGGTCGGGCCGCCGGCGGTCAATGCCACTGCGGATGCTGTCTGCATGCACCCAACACTGTCTCTGGTTGTGGCGTTGCGTCTGCAGCATCATGCTGTGCCTAGGGTCCATGGCTCCCGGTGTGTGGCCCTGTTTGACATCACAGACTGTCGTAGGCACTGCCTGGGTTCGGGCAGCCATAACTCTTTGCTGCTGTTTTTCTAGATCATTCTTACCGCACGGCTACGTTTGTAGCGTCGGAATTATGGTATGGTCTAGTTTTCAGGCAAAACGGACGACGTCCTGGTTTTGGGCTGTCAGGCATCTCGCACGGCTCACCGAGAAAACCCTGCTTGCCAGAAAATGGGTCTAGGACTATTTTCTGATTGGCTGGTTAGCTGAGTAACAAATTCTACACTAATGGGGGGGAGCTAGAACTTGGAGGGGTCTCCCATTCTTGCTCATTCTTCATTCCTAACCAATCATTTTCAGTTTTCAGCTGCTTTCTGGCGCTAAAACTGGCGCGCGCGTTTCTGAGTAACAAACCCAGTGCTTCCAGACTTAGACTCTAAAGCAGCAGACTGAGGGGTAGCAGACTTAAGCAACGAGCGTGAAAGCCCGTACGCTACATCCACAACGATGCTGCCCCAACTTCCTGCATAGCATTTCTAGCATGGTATCAGAGCCAGAGCGTAGCAGCAGCAGCAGAAGACTGGCGTACAGGTGCCAGACAACGCCGGCGGATCCCCATACGCGCCAGTGCAGGGGAAATGGCACCAGATCTTTTCCGGCAGCATTGACCTGCCTGGTGGCGATGTCAGATTTTTTCCCACGGCCACTAGGCCAGGGGAAATGCTGCCAAAATTCTTTTGGCAGCATGGACCCCCACGCGTGACGCGAGGAGGTGAGCGGCAGGCCGCGTGCCACGAGTGCGGGCGACGACGCACGCTGCAACATCACCCAGGTGCAGTGACTGGCAACAGCAAGTAGCAGCAGCAGTGTGCAGTAGCGGCAGCCGGTATGCCACAACTATGGCTAGCCCGGGCACAGGTGGTACACATGCCCTCTACCGACGGACGAGGCGCGCGTCATCGCCACCATGCGTCGCCAGCGGGAGCGTCGTCTCACCTCCGCCACTATAGTTGTCGCCGGCTCTGACGCCTCGGCCTCGTCCAACAGTTCCACCACTTCGATCGCTTTGCCAGTCCAGCCGACACCAACACCGTAGACGTACCATCCGCAGCCGTCGGTGCCTCCATTTCCCTCGCCGACACTATCCTTCTCCTACCCGGGCTCCGGTTCCATCACTCCGTACTCAGTCTACACCCCCAGGCCGTCTTCTCGTGAGCGACAGCTCGAGCAGTTCATCGCACTCCAGCTCGGCCTCCCTCGCCCTCCTCCCTAGGGAAGTGCGAGTTGCATCACCTCCTGCTCTCTTGCCCAGCCCTGCAACCAAGTCTGAGCTACTGTCGTGTCTCGTTTTCACGTCTGTCCCATCGTCCCCCATGGTCTCCTCTACCCTTTTCCGTGACGACGTTGCGTGGCTTGACGATTGGCAGTCTCGGTTCGCGCCTTCCTCCACCATGTCTGCGTTCTTTGCTTGCTGCCATGTGATGGATAGCGACCTGGCGACCCCGGTCCAGAACCCTATTGAGACCCAGATCATTGACTACTGAGCCACGCATCACATGACGGTCTCTCGTGAGGCCTTTAGTATGCTCGGCTTAATAGGCAATGTCTCTGGTGTCCGGACGGGCTCCGGACCAGTGTTGTCTGTCCGTCGTGTTGGCGTCGTTCGTTTCCGTGGTCCTACCGATGACGTCTTTCTGACCGATGTCCTTTTCGTCCCAGGTCTCGAGCACAGCCTCCTCTCCATCACTGCCCTTGACCGCATGAGCATGGACGTTGTGCACTCGCGTGGTGTTGGCACGGTGTCATTGCGTTCGTCTGGTTTTGTCGTCCTGCACGCCACCACCTGTGGCAACCTGTGGCATGTACCTCGCCTCTCCTCCTCTCCTTCCATCTCCTCCCCGTCAACTGCCACAGGCCATGTGTTCTTCACCAGCACGCTCTCTTATCGGCACACCCCTCTCTTGTACCGCAACCTTTGCCATGTCCACTCTGCCACCGTAGACAGCATGCTTCGTACCGAGCCAGCCAAGGGCCTTGACCCGGAGACTTTCCCTCTCCCATGCCCCACCAAGTGCATTGATTATGCTCAGGGGAAGATGCACCGGTCCACGAACGTTTTGTCTTCCTCCCGTGCATCCGCCCCTTTCGTCGTTGTCCATTTGGATGTCATGAGCCCTCTCCCCACCGATTCCGTCGGCGAGTATGGCCGCTATATCCTCACCCTCACTAACAACTATTCTTGCTACCGTTGGGTCTTCTGCCTTCGGCAGAAGAGCGATGTCGCCCGAGCCATCCAGGACTGGCTTGTCCTTGCGAAGCACGAGTGTGGCCACTCTCTTCGTCGTTTTTGCTCCGATCGTGGTGGTGAGTAATTGGGTGAGACCACGACCTTTCTCGCCTCCCGCGGGATCCACCATGAGACATCTGCGCCTTACACGCCCGTCCAGAATGGTGTCTCCTAGCAGTGGAATTGTACCATGGCCGATGCCTTCTGCACCATGCGGGTCGAGTCAGGTCTCTCCGATGGCTTCTACTTTGAAGCCATGGCCTACATGACTTGGGTCTAGAATCGGATCCCCCACAGTCCCCTTCCCCGCCAATCCACGCCGCACCAGCATTGGTGCGGTCAGTGCGCTGACCTCCGCCCGGCTCGCGTCTGGGGTTGCGTGGCCATTGTGTGGCTGCCCGTCCCGCAGCAGGGTGGCAAGCTCGCCCCCCGTGGACGTCCCTGCACCGGTGTCTCTCATCATTCTCATGCCTAGCACTTTTGGGATCCTTCCCGGCACTGCATCGTTGAGTTCCACGATGCCCTCTTCTTCGAGAACCTGTTTCCTCGCGACCTCATTTGCTCCGGCTCGTCGGTTTGTATCCCGTCGCGTGGGAGAGTGGTGAATCCATCCTTTGTCCTGCCGCTTCTGGATGACACATCCCTCAATCCCTCGGAGCAAGCAGCCCAAGTCGCGACCACTGGCCCCTCCAGACCGGCAGCCTTAGTCGCGTCCGCTGGTCTCTCCCCGCCGGCAGCCCTAGTCGCGACCACTGGCCCCTCCAGACTAGCAGTCCCAGTCGCGTCCGTAGGTCCCTCCGGGCCGGCAGCCCCAGTCGCGACCACTGGCCCCGCCGAGCCAGCTGCCCCACTCGCGTCCACTAGCCCCTCCGGGCCATCAGCTCGAGTCGCGTCCATTGGCCCCTCCTGGCCGGCAGCCCCAGTTGCGCCCACTGCCCCCTCCGAGCTGGCAGCCCAAGTCGCATCCACTGGCCCCTTAGGGCCAGTAGTCCCATCCGTCTCCATTGGCCCGTCGGACTCAGCGCCATTGCCTACCCTGCCACGCTACACACGTGGCCTAGGTGGTAGCCTCTGACCCATGTCGTCGGTGAGCGCACAGACCGTCGTACCGTGCGTCGTAGCGCCTTGACCCCCCGTGGCTTCACGTGTCTCCCCCACGGTCGTAAGTGGGGATCCTGGCACCAAGACCCTCCGCTTGACCACCTCAGCCATCATTCTTGACTTTCACTCGGGCTCTTCACTGGGCTATGCCATGCTTCATTATGAGCATCGGCACGCTGTCGTGGCTATACTCACGCGCATCCCACCTGGGGCCCGAGATGCACACGCTCTCTCAGTCCCCTTCACAGCACGCTAGGAGGACCCAGCCACCCTGCGCGAGGCTCGAGCCTCTCTTGAGGCCGCACACTGGGATGCTGCCTACGTCGATGAGCTCGCCGCCAAGCGACAGCACCATGTGTACAACCTCGTCGGCCTTCCTCCAGGTCGAAAGGCCATCGGTGCCAAGTGGGTCTTTCGGCACAAGTAGAAGCCCGACACGTCCTTAGACAAGTAGAAGGCCCGCCTTATAGCCAAGGGGTTTGCCCAGATTCCTGGGGTCAATTACGACCACATCTTTGCCCTAGTATGCCGGTTCTCCACTAGCCGGGCGCTCTTTAGCCTGGTCGCCCAGCATGGGTGGGAGCTGCATCAGATGGATGTGAGCAATGTGTTTCTCCATGTCTCAGTGGAGGGTGATGATCTCTATATGGTGCAGCCCCCAAACTTTGACGATGGCATTGGGAGAGTCTGGAGACTGCATAAGGCCCTCTATGGCCTAAAGTAGTCGCCTTGGTGCTGGAATCAGGAGATCAACAACATGCTCCTTCGCGGTGGGCTCCAGCACAGCACCGCTGACCCTGCACTGTTTGTCAGTCTGTGAGGCTAGACCTTTGCTACTGTTATGGTTTACGTCAAAGATCTCCTCATTGTGTTGCCAGACAGTGCTGCCATCCAGCATATCAAGGACTTGCTACATGCAGCCTACCAGATGAAGGATCTAGGATCTGCTAGAGTCTTCCTAGGCATGGAGCTCAAGCATGATCGCTCCCAGGGTGTCCTGCACATCCACCAGGCCGCCTATGTGTAGACTCTGTCCACCCGCTTTGCGAAGGACCTCCTACTCGTGCCGAGTGCATCTTCACCCGTATCACCGGATGGCCAGGTGAAGCTGAAGAGTCCTGACCCAGCTGTTGTGGGGGAGCCAGTCAATATGACCATGTACCTGCGTGTCATCGGGTCACTGATGTTCCTCGCAACAACGACGCGTCAACCCTCAACCTCCATGCCCAGTTTTCTCAGGAGCCGCGTCACCTCCACTACAAGACCGCGAGCCGAGTACTGCGCTACATTGTCTTGACTCCTCGGCAATGTCTTGTGTTCCGCCGCCAGCTGTTTGTTGTCGTAGTGGGCTACATCGACAGTGATTGGGTAGGCAGTCCGGACGGCAAGAGTCGCACGGGCTGGATTTTCTGATTGGAGGCACTGTTGTGTCCTGGCGCAGTGGCATGTAGGGGTGCATTGCACGTAGTACTACTGAGGCTGAGTACGTTGCGCTTGGCTCAAGCACGTGTGAGAATGTGTAGTTGCGTCGTCTGTTGTCCGAGTTGCGTCTGTCTGTCGCATCCATCGCATTACATTGTGACAATGAGAGTTCCATGGCCATTGCCAACAATGACGTCGTGCATTACACATGCACAAAGCACATCAATGTTGAGTATCATTATGTGCGTTCTTTGTTGCATGACAGCACCATCAACATCGTGTCGGTTGAGACAGCACGACAGTTGGCTGACTTTTTTACCAAGGCACTGAAGCTCGACTCGTTCAAGAAGGCTGTGAGTTCGGTCGGCGTGCGTCCGTGAGTGGCTTTCTTTGTCCCTGCCTGCATTTTTGCGTGTCTAGGGAGAGTCTGGTCGTTGACTGTGTCTCTGCCCGCACATGTGCACTATACTTGTGAGTCATAGGGGAGTGTTGGTTTTCGTGCATCTCTCATTGTACTATGTTGTGTCCTCCCGACTTGTGTACATCGGCGCGCAGATGACTGACGGCGAGAATCGACACTACTGGAGTGTCGCTCGGTGGAGCCGATGCGCTCTGAGGCCCACTCACTATTTGTTGGAGCCTCCTAACTCCGGCGGTGCGCTCAGTTCCATCGGCAGGCCTGCTCTACGATCGGGCCGCCTGTGGTCAATGCCACTGCGGATGCTGTCTGCATGCACCCAGCACTGTCTCTGGTTGTGGCGTTGCGTCTGTAGCATCATGCTGTGCCTAGGGTTCATGTCTCCGGCTGTGTGGCCCTGTTTGGCATCACTGACTATCGTAGGCACTGCCTGGGTTCAGGCAGCCATAACTCTTTGCTGCTATTTTTCTACCTGATTCTGACCGCACGACTGCGTTTGCAGCGTTGGTGTTATGGTATGGTCGGGTTTCAGGCAAAACGGACAAAGCCCGGGTTTTGGGCTGTCGGGCGTCTGGCAGGGCTCACCGAGAAAACCCTGCCTGCCTGAAAATAGGTCTAGGACTGTTTTCTGATTGGCTGGTTAGCTGAGTAACAAGTTCTACACTAGTGGGGGGGAGCTAGAACTTGGAAGGGTCTCCCATTGTTGCTCATTCTTCATTCTTAATCAGTCACTTTCAGTTTTTAGCTGCTTTCTGGCGCTAAAACTGGTGGGCGCATTTCTCAGTAACAAACCCAGAGCTTCCAGACTTAGACTCTAGAGCAGCAGACTGAGGGGGCAGCAGACTTAAGCAACGAGCCTGGAAGCCCGCACACTGCATCAACAACGCTGCTGCCCCAACTTGATGCCTAGCATTTCTAGCATTGCTGAGCGCCTTCGTAAGGAAGTCAGCTCTGTACTGTCGAGTATCAACCTAGACGATCTGGACATCACTTGTAGCCACTCTCCTGTACAAAATGATGCGCAACATTAATATGCCTGGTGCGAGTGTGGTGCAAGTCATCATGCTCAGCAATAGCCTTGGTGCTTTGATTTTTGCAGCGTAGAGTGATACAATGAATCGGTACACGCAGATGCTGGAAAAGGCGACAAGCCAAATGCTCTCACAAGTACCCGCCCAAAGTGCAACATACTCAACCTCACTCGAACTACGAGCAACACAACCATGCATGCCACTCTTCCACGACATTGCGGTATCGCCAACAAGAAAGATGTAGCAAGTAAGACCGTGAGCATCAACATCATGGGCCCAGTTAATGCCTGTGTATTCATCAACCACCACTAACGATTGTGCCCTGTAGCAGAGCCCAGTGCGAGCACTGGACATAGCAAATCTGACGACGCGCAGTGTAGCCTCTGTCACTGTGATGAACAAATGTCGTGATCTTCGACACTTTGAGAACAGTGCTAGGAAATTCATTACAAAGGCAATATGCGGCCTGGTCGTTGTTGCCGGGTACATAGGCGAGCCAAGCATGCGGAGGTACTTTGTCACAACAATCAGCCCCCCCAGCTTCTACACATCCAGTGTCTTTGGCAGCCTCTGTTCAACTAGGGTCATGGGCTTGGAAGCTCTGGGCACTGTCTCGAAGAGTGGGGTTAAGCGTTTCCCTAGGCTGCGCACATAGGCAGCCTGGTGAATGTGGAGTACGCGGCGTGAACGGTCTCACTCCAACTCCATGCCCAGGAAGACGTGAGCCGGCTCCAAGTCCTTCATCTTGTACGTGGACTGGAGGAGTGTCTTTACCGACTGCAAAGCCTCCTGGTTGGGTGATGCTATCAGCAAGTCATCCACATAGACGAGGACAGCGATGAAAGGGGCCGACGGAGGAGTGACAAAGAGAGAAGGGTCAACAGCACTGCGTTGGTAGCCACCTTTTGAAATGTGGATGTAATCTCCTAGTTCCAACACTAGGGCAACTGTTTCAGGCCATAGAGGGTTTTTCACAGTCGCCACACTCTGTCGGTGCCATCAGAGAACTTAGGGGGTTGAACCATGTAAATCTCCTCATCTAGCTGACCATGCAAGAAACCATTGTTGACGTCCATCTACTCCAACTACCAAGCATGTTGAGCGACAACACTAACCAAGGCTCAAGCTGTGGTGTAACGGCCAACTGGTGAAAATACTTCGTCTAAGTCAACTCCAGGGACTTGAGAGAAGTCCTTGGATGTGAGACAAGCCTTGTTCTTTTCCATTATGCCATTGGGTTTTTACTTGCTCTGGAAGACCCACGGCGTATGAATTACTTTGCGCTCTGGCGGCAGGTCGACCAGCTTGTACACAGCATGGTCGTCGAGAGCCTTTAGCTCGTCACACATGGGCGCTTACCACTCTTGCGCATCGAGAGCTGCATGTGCCTACTGCGAAGTGGTAGGCTTAGGTGACAGAGAGGTAGTGCTAGTGGTCACGTGACACTCAGCAATGGCGTCAGTGGCAATAGCAGCGACATCACGTGTGTGTTCGATGACAAGCAGGGCATACCCTAGGGTAAAGCTGAGATGAACAACAGAAGGAGCGTGCCCCAGGGCATCCATGCTTGTCGCCACAACGGGGGATAGAGTCATCTGTTCCAAGGAAGGACGGAAGGACGTCGTGTGGACACTGGAAGTGCGGTGGGGAAATGCAAGGAGATGCCCACCTCAAAAGGTAAGATGGGCGCAGGTCATGTGGGCTCTGCTGCCCCAGGAGGGTCAGCACAGCTGGAGAGGCGGGATCGGATGCCAATAGAGCTGCAGGTGGTGACGCAGACATGGGTGTCAAACCCGACATGACTAGGGAAAATGGAGTGCTCAATGAGCTTGACGACGAGGAAGGAAGGGGCAACAAGGCGGGTGGAGAGATCGAGTATGGTGAGTGCGTGAGAGTCGAGGGTACCGGCTGCAAGGTCGTAGCCGGAGGGACAAGGGATGCGACCGGGCCGACTCCCCCCCCCCGGCCGAGACAACGGGAGAAGGGAGGTAGCAGATGTGAGACGACCAAGATCACGAAGAAAGATAGACTCAAAGAAAAATGTGTCGCGGGACTCAACCACCCACTGGCGTACGGGATCCCAATTCCGCCAGGCTTTGGATTGTGAAGAAACAACCAAGAAGGGGCACAGACGACCCCGAGGGGAGAGCTTGTCGTCATGAAGGTTGCCAGGCAGCCAGACGGAAGCACCACAACCCCAAACACGGGTGAGACGAAGATCGGCACGAGTGCCTCACTAGCGCTCAAAAGGGGAAATGGAGCAAGGGAGGTGGTCGTGCGGGACCAGACCTAGGTCATGTAGCTCATGGCCTCAAAGGCAAAGAGCAAGGGAAGACCTTAGTCAGACAGAAGATTCCGGACACTGTCGGGAAGGGTGCGGTTCCAATGCTCACAGACTCCATTTTGATAGGGTGTATAGCGAGCAGAAGTCTCCAGATGCACCCCCTTAGAAGTGAGTGAACGGGAGGTGGGACCAAGGAACTCAACATCGCGGTCACTACGGAACACGTGCAGGAATCGTTGACAGGCTCCCTCATCCTGAGCAAGCCAGGTCTCAATTGTGGAACAGACATCACTCTTATGATGGAGAGCGAAGACCCAGCAAAAGTGGGAGAAATCATCGCTGATGCACAAGACATATCGACCAACATTACCAAGGAGGTCATGGGGAGGAGGACCCATGACGTCAGCATGGAGACGGTCAAGGGGATAAATGGACTGTGACTCAGGTTCGGAGAAAGGAGAACGATGCATTTTGCCCTGCGCACAGTCTAGATAGTCAGTAGGGGAGCAAGGAAGGTAGATGGTGACAAGCCCAAGGCCGGTTGAAGACGGAGCATGCTAGAGACAACATCAGTGTGGACATGAGCAAGGCGCCGATGCAATAGGCGGACAACGTCAGGAGAAAGAGAAGGAGCGACATGGACAAGGGCAATGCCGACAAAGGGAGTAGATGAAGAGAACAGGGACACACAATACACGCTATCACATTTGACCACGCGCAAGATAAAGCGACCAGTGGGACACAGCCGCACTGCGGCAACACCGCAGCTAGCAGCAAAGCCCATATCTTAAGCATCCAGAGAGGGCACCAACAATAGGCTGAGTTCTAAGGAAGGAAGGTAGAGAACTTCATACAGGTACAGAGCACCACAGGGGCCAACAAAACAAACAAGAAAGACATCCTACACAGGGAGGAACTGGCTGGACCCAGTATGAGCGAAGCGCACAAACTTGGTGTTGGATCTGGAGGAGAGAGGGAGCCTTGGAGCAGCGAGCATGTGGGACTGAAAGGGCATCACTTGTGCTGAAGAATGGTTGTTGTATCTGCTGCATCAGACATGGGAGAGTAGAGTGATTCTCCCACTGTCACAGTAGAGGAAGGATCAGGAGAGACTGGGTCAGGAAGGAGTTCTGCTCCCACTGTCTCATCAGCTGCTGGTTCTGCTGCCTCTTCACAGACAATGTTGGTGCCGATGACGTTGCACTCGTTGAAGACGACATCCCTGGAGATGATGACGTGGCCTGTATCCCTCTCGTAGAGGCGATAGGCCTTGCTTGCCACGTCGTAGCCAATCATCAGCATTTGCACACTCTTTGCGTCCCATTTCTGCCGCTTCTCCTTGGGCACGTGCATGTGTGCCAGGCTGCCAAATTCTCGGAGATGACCCACGCTCGGTTTCTTGCCGAACCACGCCTCGTACGGCGTCATCTGCTCCAGCCCCTTAATTGGACTACGGTTCTTGATGTAGACCACAGTGCTCACGGCTTCAGCCCAGAAGTCGTAGGTCAGCCGAGTCGCGTGCAGCATGGAGCGCGCCGACTCCACAATGGTACGATTGGTGAGTTCTGCTACACCGTTCTGCTGCGGTGAGTACGGCGCAGTACGCTGCGCCTTGATACCAGCTGCTGCGAGGTAGTCCCGGAACTCCTTGCTCAGGTACTCTCCACCGCGATCGCTGCGCAGCGCCTTGATTTTCTTGCCAGTCTGGTTCTCCACCATGGCCTTGAACTCCTTGAACCTGTCAAAGCATTGGTCCTTGGAGGAAAGGAAGTACACAGCAGTGTAACGGCTGAAATCATCAATGAAGGTGAGAAAATACCTAGAGCCACCAAAACTCTGGGTCTGCATCGGGCCACACAAGTCTGTGTGGACCAGCTCGAGCACCTCCTTCGTGCGCTCCCCTGCTCCAGAGAACGCCTCCTGGTGCTGCTTCCCCTCCAAACAGCCGATGCACAACTGCTGCTCAAAGTTAGAGATGGTAGGCAGGTCACGCACCATCTTCTTTGCTTGAAGCTACTGCAAGGCGCGCATGCCGATGTGGCCGTAGCGCGCATGCCAGATCTCGCCATCTGTCGCCTGCACCACTGCTACAAGGTTCTGCTCACGCGGGATCTTGGTCGCCCCCAGCAGGCGGTACATGTCGCCCTCCTTCACCGACTTGGCCAACTCCTCTCCTGTTTCCTTGTCGAGGATGTAGCCATAATCATCGTCAAAAACGACGCGCAGTCCTGAGTTTGTGAGAGAGGACACTNACCACTGCTGCAAGACTCTGCTCACGCGGGATCTTGGTCGCCCCCAGCAGGCGGTACATGTCGCCCTCCTTCACCGACTTGGCCAACTCCTCTCCTGTTTCCTTGTCGAGGATGTAGCCATAATCATCGTCAAAAACGACGCGCAGTCCTGAGTTTGTGAGAGAGGACACTGAGAGAAGGTTGAACGCAGCATCAAGCACATACAACACGCCATAGAACACTCCCACTTCAATGCCACACGGGGTCTCCAACCACATCTCCACAATCCCAATCCCCTCAGCATACACCACCCGATCATTTTCAACGCCATCATCTTCTCCTCCAAAAGCATGAGGAATGCAGGATCCTTGCTCTCATACTTCTTGCACAACGTGTCCCATCCCTCTTTTACAGTAACCTTGTCACTCACGTACTGAAGATGCGGGTTGGAGATGGTATTGACAAGCAGTCTGTAGGCTTGCCTGTCCTTCTTCTTCCACTCCTCATATGCCGCTGCTGCAGTTGTAGATGAACTTGCATCTGCTGCACCTTTCTACGGTGTCTTCCCCGCCACCACCTCTGCTACGGTGATGCCTTTTGCCTGTAGAGGCGGAGCGCGCTCGTCGCCGCTCACCACCTCCCACAAGCCCCTCTCCTCCAAAAAGAGGCGGGTACGGATCTTCCAAAATGTGAATTTGGCGCGTCCTTCCAGCCTCTCCAAGGGCTGGGCTGCTGTTACCACGCCTGCAGCTGCCATTTTGAGCCTTGGTGATGCTCAGCGCTGCCCTTGAGTGGCGGCGCTACCCCTGCTTCTGCTGCTGCTTCAGCCTGAAATCTGTCTGACAGAAAATGGACTGTAGAGGCCAGAAGACTGGGAATTTTGAAAAACGGAGCCCACCACTGGAAAATTCAGCTCAAAACCTTTCAAATCAACCCATAAAACAGGGTGATCAACAGGGGATTTTAAAAGATATGCCCTTTTGAAAACAGGGTATGCTTCTGCTCCTAATCCAACTCAGACCAGCCAGCTTGTAAACGGCGTTTCTCCCAAACGAATCAATGGAATGCAAATATTTTTGCACCAATCGAAAGCTTAGGAAAAATAATTCAATTCGTATGTGCTACTTTTTACATTTGACAAATAAACAAGAGAGTTATGATCATCACAAGGTGACTGTCTTACTCATAGAGAAGAGTGTAGCCCTGGAAGACCTCGTTTTGAGCATAATTCTGAATCCGACCGTTGGATCTTTGCGATTTTGGACTCGTTGCACAGCTTGTCTCTTGAACTTGAATATCTAATGGTCGATAGTCACATTTGGTGAAGGTTTTACCTCAAACCGTCACTCTCAAAGTGACAACCTGTGCTGGCTGAAAGTGGCAGAACTTGGCTCTGATACCAAATGTTGGATCTAGAGGAGAGAGGGAGCCTTGGAGCAGCGAGCATGTGTGATTGGAAGGGCATCACTTGTGCTGAAGAATGGTTGTTGAATCACTCAAAATGATGGAGTACATATAGAGCTAGAGCTGGGGCAATTCAGCCCTCTCACAAGCCACACCACTTAGCTATGGAGGCTAAGGCTCACACACTAGAGTCCATAATCTCACACAAGGGAGGAAATCAGCCTAGGAATCAGGCTGACCACTCACACACGACCTAGAGAGCTAGAAAATTCTCTTATGGCACACTCCTAGTAGTCACCTAACCCACAATCTCATGGAGAATCGCCATGTGTCCATGGCTAGCACACAAGGATCTCACCTCACCTAAAAAGTAAGGAGAGGTACCTTTTTCTTAGTCAGCACACTCTGACAAGGCAATCCTAAGACCAAGGAACTTTTTGGATATTTCTCCCATCAGGTCTTGACCCTGGACCTCTTGCCTTTTTCTTTTCTCAGGCTAAGGCATGGAGCCATCGCCCAAGGTCACCCGGACATCGGCGGTCAATGACCCCCGAAACTTCGAAAATTCATATTTCCCAATCCGACCGTTGGATCGGCCTCAAACTTAGACTGTATAAATTTTGCCACCTGATCTTTCCAATGGTGAAGTCCGATTGACGATCGGAACAGGCATCTGGTACTTTCCCGGAACTTGCTCCTGTGGACCTGAAACTGAGCCGGATAGCTCCTTTCCCAACAATAACCGCGTCAACAGCCCGCTAACGCTCCAGCACCAGGTCGCAGGTACCCTCTTAGGGTGCGTTACAAGCCTGGTGAGCGCGGCCATTTCTGGATGCTGCAGAAACCAGAATAGATGAACGTAGCAGTTGTAGCAGATTCAGATGAGCCAACGTCATACAAGGAGGTCATGGTTACACGGGATGTAGCAGATTGGGCGCAAGCCGTGCAACAGGAGATACAGTCGCAGCTGGACAACGGCACGTGGGAGCTGACTGAGCGTCCACCTGGACATAAGGTGATCAAGTGCAAGTGGGTGTTCAAGAAGAAGCGGGGAGCAAATGGTAATCTGGAAAAGTACAAGGCGAGGCTGGTCGCCAAGGGCTGCTCGCAGCAGGAGGGCATCGACTACACAAAAACTCTTGCCCCTGTTGTAGAGTTTGCCTCTGTGCGCACGCTCCTCTCTTATGCAGCAACTGAGGACTTTGAGGTTCACCACATGGATGTCAAGACGGCATTCTTGAATGGTGACTTGGAGGAGGAGATCTACATGGAGCAGCTGGAGGGGTTCGTCATGGATGGCCAGGAGCACCTGGGTTGCAAGCTGCAGAAGTCGTTGTACGGCCTCAAGCAAGCGTCGCGTGCTTGGAACCAGAAGTTGGATGCGGCGTTGTAGTGCATGGGGTTTGAGCGCAGCAAGTGTGACTACAACGTGTATCACTCGCAGCATGAGCATGAGATCCTCATCATCATTGTCTATGTGGATGACAAGCTCCTCCTTTCCAACAACATATCTGCACTGCATGAGTTCAAGGAACCCATGCAAGAGCGCTTCCAGATGTCTGATCTCGGGGAGGCATCATACTTCCTCGGTATCCAGATCACGCGTGACCGCAAGTCACGCTCTCTCTCGCTGCAGCAGAGCCGCTACATCAAGGATGTTTTGCAGCAATTTGGCATGGCAGAGACAAAACCCATCGGCACGCCGCTGGAGATGCGGTAGTACCTCGTGAGCTTCAATGGAGAAGCAAATGCAGCTGAGCGGCAAAAGTACCAGAGCGCCGTCCGCAGTCTCATGTACCTGATGGTGGCAACCAGGCCGGACCTCGCATAGGTTGTGAGCGCTGTGAGCCAGCACATGGCTAATCCCGGACCAGAGCACCAGAAGGCAGTGAAGCGGATCTTCCGCTACCTTGCTGGAACCATTAACGTCGGGATCACCTACAACGACAACGACAACGGCATCATCGGCTACACAGATGTAGATTGGGCTTCAAATCCTGAGACCCGCAAGTCTATCTCTGGACATGTGTTCCTCATGAATGGTGGGGCCATCAGCTGGTGCAGCAAGCGGCAGGTGGTCGTGGCCGCCTCAAGCACAGAAGCTGAGTACGTCTCTCTCAGCTTTGGAGCCAAGGAAGCAGTTTGGCTTCAGCGTCTCATGGGAGAGATGAGTGGGAGTGCAGCAGTTCCAGTTCCTATGCGCGTTGACAACCAGAGCGCAATCGCACTCGCCAAGAATCTTGAGGACCATGCACGCACCAAGCACATTGACATCGCATATCACTTCATCAGGCACATGGTGCAGGAGGGTTCTATCAAACTGGAGTTTACTCCAACTAGCAAGCAGGTCGCTGATTTCTGCACCAAGCCAGTGACCCGTGAGAAGAAGCAATTTTGCATGAAGGCATGTGGACTCAGCCCACTCTGACTGCGGCAAGGTGGGAGATTGTTGGGAAAGGAGCTATCCGGCTCAGTTTCAGGTCCACAGGAGCAAGTTCCAGGAAAGTACCAGATGCCCGCTCCGATCGTTGATCGGACTTCACCATTGGAAAGATCAGGTGGCAAAATGTCTACGGCCCAAGTTTGAGGCCGATCCAACGGTCGGATTGGGAGATATGGATTTTCGAAGTTTCGGGGGTCATCGACCGCCGAATTGGGTGACCTTGGGCGATGGCTCCATGCCTTAGCCTGAGAAAAGAAAAAGGCAAGAGGTCCAGGGTCAAGACCTGATGGGAGAAATATCCAAAAAGGTCCTTGGTCTTAGGATTGCCTTGTCAGAGTATGCTGACTAGGAAAAAGGTACCTCTCCTTACTTTTTAGGTGAGGTGAGATCCTTGTGTGCTAGCCATGGACACATGGCGATTCTCCATGAGATTGTGGGTTAGGTGACTACTAGGAGTGTGCCATGAGAGCATTTTATACCTCTCTAGGTCATGTGTGAGTGGTCAGCCTGATTGCTAGGCTGATTTGCTCCCTTGTGTGAGATTATGGACTCTATTGTGTGAGCCTTAGCCTCCATGGCTAAGTGGTGTGGCTTGTGAGAGGGCTGACTTGCCCCAGCTCTAGCTCTATATGTACTCCATAATTTTGAGTGATTCAACAACCATTCTTCAGCACAAGTGATGCCCTTCCAATCACACATGCTCGCTGCTCCAAGGCTCCCTCTCTCCTCCAGATCCAACACTTGGCAGGGCGAAGGGAGACCAACAGGTAGCGCACGGAGATCATGTGGTGGGTGGCTTTGGAATCCAATATCCAAAAGCCACCCGACTGACGCACCGTGGAGAGAACACCACAAGTGGCCATAGTGCCAACAAGGGGAACGGGACAGGACGACGAAGCACATGCAACTAGACATCGCAGGAGGACGACAGACTGCCAATGCCAATGGAGGAACACCCTCACCTCCCTGATCGCAAAGGCACAGAAGCCGAAGAAGGGACTGCTCCAACTGACGCTCGCCATCACCCGCGACAGACGTAGCTGGAGCCAGGGTCAAGGCACCCAAGGAAGGCAGGAACCACAACATAGGACTCTGCACCATACAGAGGTAGCCAACCCTACAGGTTCGAGAGGAGAGGAGGGCCAGGAGGAAGTCCGACAATGGCATAGGTATGGGAAAATGATGGGGCAGTCGACGAAGAGGAGAGTGCGGCACTGGAGGAGGATGAAGATGTAGAAGAGGCACCAAAGGTGCGATCCCAGTGGGCGCGCATGGCACAGGCCAGGCGCAATTCATCGCGTGGAGTGCTGAGCAGAACCATAGTTTCAGTATACGTTAGCACCAGTGACACAAGAAGCAGAGGCGGCTACCTTCTCTTTGCCCTTTCCCTTGCCTTTGTGCTTGTCCTTGCCCTTACCACAACCCTGAGAGGATAGGACGGTGGTTGTAGAGGATTTGGAGGAAGCAGATGTAGTAGGGGTCATGGTGGAAGAAGATGATGAGGGGACTGTGGTGAGTGCTGCAAAACTGGTGACAAAAGAGCGATGGAGTCGCTTGTTCTCAAGCCTAGTCCACCAGGCAGCAAGGCGCTCAACAGTGAATTCCCACAGTGCACCAACCCCAAGAGGTGAGCGCTGGGGGGGGGGGGGGGGGGGGGGGGGGGGGGGGAGGGAGCGT
>SZWC01014030.1:34985-51948 GCA_023375785.1 Penium margaritaceum
GAGGGGGGCAGAATCGGAGGCAAGACATTGGAGCTTCTTGGCTTTGACGTCGCAAAGACGGTCAGGGAGCTCTGGGATGCGCCCGTTGACCATGGTCAGAACAGCAAACAGCTGACCAGGAGCGATGTCAACACTCTTGCGAAGGAGCTTGAGACCACGAGCCTAGAAGGCATGAGCAAATTTATCGCCGTGCATGAGGAGGACATTGAACTGCATAGCCATAGCGCTCTGTGCAGCCTGGCGAGTGATGGTCATGCGGCGATGCAACATGGCGTAAGAACCAACGAGGTCATCAAGGTAACCAACAGGAGGATCAGCGTTGAATGTACCAACATCATCCACTAGATGTGCACGGGCGGCGGGGATGAACACAGACAGCACGAGCAACTTCAGCATGGAGCAGGGTGAAAGGAGGATTGGCAGAGGGATCACAAGAGGAGATACTCCTAGAGACACTCGCCCTGAGCCCAAGCGCTGAAGCGCACCTCCCAAGAAGAGAAGGCCAGATTGCGAGACAAGATAGGTGGCTGGGAGAAGAAGTCATGCTGGAGAGGAGAAACCGGAGTGTCAGTAGCAGTAGCAGCGAGAGCGGTACCAGTAGCAGAAGAGTCACAAGAGCCAAAACTAGTAGTAGAGACGGATGTGCCCGGCAGACGCTTGAGGACAATGGCAACAACTTCATCAGCAAAGGCTGCACGATTGTCCTCTTGTAGCTTGAGGCGATCTTCGGCCTCACGCTTGGCCTCAAGAGTACGATTAAGCTTGCACTGGAGGTCTGCAATGATAGACTAATCGTCACTTGGCATGGTGACGAGAGAGGGGCTCTGTTGGAAAAAAAATCAGCAGAGTATCTCCTGCCACAGTGGGCAAGGAAACATGAAGAGTATTGTATGCACGGAGAGGGAGTGGTGCAAGACAATTCCTAATCCCAAGCCCAGCAGAAAGACACAGCAACGAGCACAATACCAGCTAGGAAGGAGAACGCTATGTGCCACCAAGATGGGGCGTCAAGCTGTAGGGGAGAAGAGAAGAGAGAACATGGGTGGAACGGTAGTAACGGTGGCAGCAAAGAGAACTGCCACAGTTGCACTAGCCGGTACGATCAGGGCAAGAACACAAGCCACCGACGCTACACCTAGAGTAGTGATAGCTACAACAATGGCAATAGCAGCTGTGGCTAGACTCATGGCAGTCGATGAGGTTGAAGAAGAGGACACAACTACGGAGTTTGTAGAGGTCTGTATGGATGTGGCGGCGGTGGCAGCAGCAGTGGCAGCAGCCACAGTGCTTGAAGCGATGGCAGCTACGACAACAAAAACATGTGTGCCAAGACCAGCGGCCGCAACAACAATTGGGGCAATGACGCCGGCACCTTCTGTCTAAGACTGTGTGGCACGTCCCACTAAAGTTGATGCATGTGCTGTAGATGTCCTAGCGGCTACCGCAAAGGTTGTCGTCGTTGCTATGGCAGTGTCAATGATAAGAGATGCCACCCGCACAACAGAAGTAGACAGAAAGACAGTGTCTTTGTAGAGGTCGTCCAAGAGGTCAGTAGCAGCAGCATCCACAGCAACAGAGGCATCCCCCCTTCAGTCCCGAGGAGAGAGAGAGAGAGAGAGAGAGAGAGAGAGATAGAGAGAGAGAGAGAAGAAGGTCTTACCAGATCACNACCGCAAAGGTTGTCTTCGTTGCTATGGCAGTGTCAATGATAAGAGATGCAACCCACACAACAGAAGTAGACAGAAAGACAGTGTCTTTGTAGAGGTCGTCCAAGAGGTCAGTAGCAGCAGCATCCACAGCAACAGAGGCATCCCCCCTTCAGTCCCGAGGAGAGAGAGAGAGAGAGAGAGAGAGAGAGAGAGAGAGAAGGTCTTACCGGATCATGTTGCGATGGTGGGAGCCAAGTGACGCAGGTGACCCTCTACCGGCTGCGCGACGGTGTTGTTCTCCATGCACTGCGCTTTGCTCCACGTAGTACAACCCAGCAAGAGCTCTTGTGGCAGAGGATATAGACCTAGCGCATACGAGGGACTCCGACTTAGAGGGACTCGACTGGGAGAGGACTTAAGAGGTTTAATTAGATTAGCTCCAATGGGCGTAATATCTAGGAGGCGGAGTCAAGGTAAGTGTAGAGATACATCTTACCTTGAGTGCAAAACAGCCAATCAATCTTGGGTGGCTTCTCAGAGGAAGTCGCGTCAAGACCAAGGATAAGCTGTGTCCAAATAAGCTTGGACACTGTGTTCAAGCTCACATAACATATGCGGTGACACAACAAGCACTGGTGCGCATGGGAGAGCCCGCAAATCAAAAACAAGTAGAAGAGGATGAGGAAGGAAGCACAGAGGGAAGGCGGTGATTGAGGCGATATAGGTCATCAACAACATGTACATCACAAGTATAAACAGTGACAAAGCTAGAGGATTTCTCAAAAGAGAGACCCATCCAAGTATCAGCGCAAAAAGATTGTTCCCTGAGTTCCATAGCAAGAACGTAGAGCACGACAGATGAACCATCAACGTGCACGACAACAATCCCCTGGACTAGCAAGGACGGACCAGATCATGTGTGAAATCTGGGACTCGTCCAACCACTCCGTGTAGTCAAGCCTGAAGTCATCACAGGCAGTCAACGCTCCTTCACATATATCATCACGGGCCCTTACAGTGCCAGCAGACTGTAGACAACACGTCTGTGTCAACACACTCACACCTCCCTGAGTGTGGAGTGCCTGAAGGAGACAAACTTCCATGATGATGCGGTTGTAGGTGTCTACGGCACCTGTATCACTGAAGGCGGGTGGAAGTGTTGGCACTAGTGGGTGTTGAGACACCCTCAAGAATTCCTAGCTCTCACTGATGCATGCTACCAATGTTTTGGGGGAGCCAATCGACACAAATGGTGAAGAGTGTGGAGTACAAGGATCACCGATGTGAGTGGGAAGAACATGTCACATTCCGTAGAACTGAATTGAAACACGTTTTTGTTCGTTAGAATATGAACTTTAAATCCGATTCTTATAGAATTCAATCTAAGATTTCCAATTCATCCAGGCACGCCCAAATCAGAGCAGTAGAGTCCCTGCTATGCCCATCAAAGCATCCCTTGGTGGAGCCACCTTTGGCCGCCGCCGACGCGAGCCGTTGCCGAGACGAGCCGACAACGGCTCGTCAGAGCGCCTTTCTTGATTGACAAGTCAAAAGGCGGCTCGCCCTGGTCCAGGGGACCTCCCTGGTTACTTCCTCTAGGGCCTTGGGGTCTATGGAGCCAGTCGGAGCTGAACATGGACCACTAGTAGTTGGGTATCCCATCACCCCGGACGGATACCAGATTCCATCCGCCGCACCACCCGAACTTTGGGTAGGGCTAACTTTCTGCATACTCACTCAACACGAGCAATTCAAGGCTCGATCTGGCATGGAAAAATGCAAGGAATCCAAAACTAAAGTTAGATCAGGTGTTGGACCACTCCTGAGTGGTCAAATCAGGGAGTACGATCAACGGCACTAATGGCAATGGGCACACCATGTCAAGAGGAAGGTCAGACATCATCGTGCTCGTGCGGGCGGTCTAAGTGGCAATGGAGGCGATCGAATTCTGGGTATGCGTCGCCTGAAGGCCTCGCATGATCCGCATCCAGTCAACGGGTTGTGTGCACTCCATGTAGTAGCGTGGGGCCCCACAGTTGTAGTGGTAAACTGAATGTCCACTGCCACCACCAAGATATTGCGGACCATGCCGCTATTAGTGTTGATGTCCCTTGCCATGCCTTTGTTTCTTCTTATTTCCCTGGCTGGAAACAGCCATGTCCTAGAAGGAGGAAAACAAAGAGGAGGGTTAGGAAAAGGCATTGATGAGGAGAGGGGTCGTCCCCTCTCCTCATCAATGGCTACCAATGCCGTTGGGTGGGTCTAGGTAGCCTCACATATGGCGTTCTACTGCAGATAGTACTAATGGACCCAAAGGAGCAACTCCGAGGAGCCTGAAAGCTCAACGATAATCACTTGGCCAAAGTAGGTAAGCATGTCAACAAACTCCATGTGGGTCCCGACCATGATGGTATGTAGGACCAGCATCTGGGAGCCGCCGATGATGCAGAGACGAGTGTAGATCCACATGGCTCGTTGCCAGTATGTTGTCTCCAACTTAGTGAGATTGTGCCAAAGGGAGTTGAAATCTTGGCAGCACGCCATCATCGTTGCATGGATCTCGTCTGCCAGCAAGCTCAGGACCAACTCCCAGCCGTGATGGGAACTCGCTCCAGTGCCTGTATCGGAGACCCCTTGAAGTGGGCGGAGGTCACCAACTACATTGTGGGCCACGGCATTGAGCAAGCAACGCATGGGTTGATCGCAACCTACACCTGGCGGGGATCGGCCATCTCACAATGGCTCGAGTAACATGGCCGAATGCCCTCCGCATCAGCCCATACCTGGAAGAGGGTCTCCTAGGCATCGAATCCAACATCGCCATTGTAGCATGGTGGTAGGGTCTCGAGGTCCTTTGGCCATCACTCCGTGGGGATTGTGACCTCACAAACACGCTCAAACACACAGGGAATTGGAAGCCCATCAAAGGAGACGCCGTGAGAGCGGCGCATTGAGAATGAAGGCGCAAGAAACCAAGAATCCTGCGTGGGAGCAGTCCGCTAACGCAACTGGAGACTTGTCATCCCCTCGACAACCTCTCACCGGCAAAGGTCAAAAGCATGCCGACCAGTCACTCCAAAGCCTCCAGCATCCAAGAGAATTCACAATCCGCATACGGACATCACATGTCCCATCTGCAGCTGGAAAAGGTTGGATGACTCTGGTGCATTTATATTGGTGGCCATGGTGATTCAGTTGTAGCTATCTTTCTAGGGGTGTCACCGCTGGTGCAATCTACGACGGCGGGTCACCGTGGGTTGGTGGGTCCTCCTAGAACCGTGGCTGTAGCAATGACTCTCACTATTGTTGCCACTATTGTGTATTTGCTACTTAACTCATCGAGGGATGCCTCGCCACTCTGATATCATGAGAAACTACTAGGAAGCTTCCTAGCCTTCTTGGTGCTGACGTGGTGACACTGTCTAGTTAGCTGCCACACTAGCAAGCAAGTAGGTGTAGGAAATAAAAAAGGTTAGGCTAGGAAGATGCGCTAATTCTCAGAAGCTCCAATAGCTTACCAATGCAGAGAGAGTTTAAACTGACAAGCACAAAGCATAAAGATCTACCATGACGCACGGTGGTTGACACATGCGATAGTGTTAATTTGTCCTAAAACCAGTCCAAACCTACTGTTTTAGCCATCACCCTATACACATTCATCCAAACGCTACCTCTTCTGAACCTAGAGCTATAGAAACTCAAGTTGGATGCTACTACTGGTAACATGCACAAGTCTAGCATCAGTCACTGGACACGCAATGCAAAACATGAAAATCAGGCTCAAGAGCCGGTCCACTGAGAGAACTCTAGCGACTGCAACAAAACTTCAAAGCACCCCAGCAAGCACCCAGGACATTGTGGCATATGTCTAGTAGTTGTTGGTGGGTAGACCCACCACTCGTTGATGCTCTTGCACCACCGAGTTAGTGGTACAGACAGATGGAGACGACCCACATTACAACATGATGCCTAAAAATTATGTGTTTCATGTACGTGTGGTGCATGCCATTATCCTTAACAATGGCCTTAGTGCTTTGGTTGTTGCACCAAAAGATAATGCAGTAAATAGGCACGCTCAAATGCTGAAGAAAGCGACAAAGCTAGATTTCCTCATAGGAACTTCCACCAAGATTGACATACTCAGCCTCATTGGAGTTGCATACCACACACCCGTGTTCACTACTTCTCCACAAAACAACAGCTCCACCAAGAAGGAAGATGGTTCAGGACTTGCTCCAAGCATCCATATCATATTCCGAATCAATGTCGGTATGACCATCAACTACAAACAAGGGCTTCACACAAGAGAAAAAACCTACGCATGCTATGGAGAGCGCACAGAAAACAAGAAGGAGGGTTTCATTGAGATGGTGGGTCCTATATTGCTGCTAAAACCAAGCCAGAAAGTTGATCGTGAATGCCACATCGGAGCGTCCGGTCGTCACCAGGTACATGAGTAACCCTATGACATTGAGGCAATCTATAAGATTCATCGACTCCCCTTGCTGAAACACATCCAATGGCTCCAGTAGGCCCTAGCAGGCTGGAGTCATTGGGCTAGATGCCATGGGAACATCCACCGGCCGTGATGCAAAGCGTTCCTCCAGGTTGCCAACGTATCCAACCTCATGAACTTGAAGGGTGCAACTTAAGCATTCACGCTCAAACTCCACGCTGGGGAAAACTCCATCTGAACTGAGATCTTTCATCTTGTAGGCGAACGGATGAAGCGCCTTGATCGACTAGACAGCAGCTCGACTCGTTGAGGCAATGAGGAGATCGTCCATGCAGACCAAGATGACCACCAGAGGCTTCGACAGTGGACATAGAAGTAGCACAGAGCGTTGATAGCCTTCCTTCTCAAGGCTAGATGTTATCTCCATGTTCCAAAAGTATGATTGCTTGACCCTGTACAAGGTCTTCTACAAGCGCCAGACCTTGTTTAAACCGGGCTCGATATACTAGTCTCAACTAGAGAGTGCAAGCATCAACCGACGGTAACGACAACCAAGGGGAGGACGGTACACACCTGTCCATGTAAGCGGAAGCATAGGATCATCTTGGGGGAGCACAAGAAAACATGTGGCACAATGGGAGTAAAATGGATGTGTTGTTCAAGTGTCAACATACAAGACTATACGTACATGATGACACATCCTAGGCAACCCAAGGTTGCCCATCCATGTCTGGTCCCCTATGGGCCTGGGGTGAATGTTATTACTCAACATCACGTAGCTCATCTTCCCAGATTTCCAACACATGAAAAAAAGTCATTTTGTGGAGAAACGATCGAAATATGACCATTTCTGTTAACCACGGCAATCTGCCGCTGGCACCACCACTAAGAGTGGTGACGGCCGTCCAAAGCACCCTTTCTTGCAATAACACACCAGGGTGCCATTTCAAAGAACCCTCGGCCCTCAATGATCCTTAATTCATTGATTAACTTGTCCCAAGGCGCGCTTTGGCCTTGTTGGGTTTTTCGAGGATCGAGCCTTGGTCATTGGGGATAAACTCACGTCACTTGCTTTTACCTCAGCCGGTCCAACCTTTGGCAGGGTGTAACTTCCTCAACTCTTGATGGATCGACCCTGGTCTTGGTTCAATCATACAGAGTTTTGCTTGTAGATTCCAAATGCACAGTCAGATTGCACATTCAAGGAAACTTCAGTCCATGATGAATACCGTTGGCACTGTCCGGCTTACACTATTCCCCCCTTTAGGAGCAAGCCGTCCCTGTTCGGTTTTGGTACTCCGGGAGGATGGCATTGATCATACCAACGTTGAACTTGCAGGTAGGCTTCCATGAATGGTGGGCCACATTGTATCCCTTCCACTTGACCAGGTAACCCCATACGTGGCCACGATGGCGGTGGTCAAGGATGGTCTCCACCTCAAACTCTGGCTCGCCCTCGATTACCACCGGAGGGAGAGGCTCTGAACTGCAGCCAGGAAAATGCCGAGCCAGATCATGGTAGAGCTTGAGCTTGGAGATTTGGATCACGTCGTGGACTTGTATGGAAGGCAGAAGAGCCGACCACGCCACTACAGGTGTCCACATTTTGAGCACCTCGAACGGACCAAGCCACTAGGATTTCAACTTGTCCGATCGGACCCCGCAGAGCTTGACGTGCGTGCTGTTAAGAAGCACACAATCACTGACCTTGACCATTGCATCTGCAAGTCAACGGTCCGCTTGCAATTTCTACTACTCTTGCGCCTTTTCCAATGCATACCGCATTGATGTCCAAATCTTCTTGAATTCACGTGCTGTAGACTCGACCACGGAAAGGTTGCTTGCGACATGCAAACTGAGGGTCGTAGCGGGCACCATCCCGTTCACCACCTCAAATGGCACCTTGCCATTGGAGACAGACGAAGCAAAGTTGTACCCTAGTTCAGCAATCGGAAACCGCTAGTCTAACGTTGCCTCGTCCGGATCACCCACTATATGGGGGAGCAGTTCCAACGTCTGGTTCGTCCGCTCCATTTGTTCATTAGTTTAGGGATAAGAACTGGTCGACAGCTACACCTTGTTGTCGTACTGCTTCATGAGTTCTCGCCAGAAGTTGCTTGTGAAGTGCAGGTCACGGTCGCTCACGATGGACCTTGGCACGTCACGGAGGCATACTACATGCTCAACGAACAGCTGAGTCGTGCCTTCCGTGCTCACCATATCACGTGTCGTGATGAACTGTGAAACCTTGCTAAAGTGATCCACCACCACCACCAATACCGCATTGTGACCTACCACTATCGCGGGCAAACCCGTGATGAAGTCCATGGATGTGTCTTGCCACGGATTCTTGGAGATGGGCAAGGGTTTAATGAGACCCGGGGTTTTGCCCTCCGTACCTTGTGGTGTTGGCACATGTCACAAATCTAGCATGATTCAGCCGCCTCCGATGACATGGTGGGCCACTGAAAGAAGTGATTCACCATCTTCAAGGTCTTCTCGGTAGAGACCTGGCCACTTGGACCACTGTCATGGCAGTCCTCCGACATCAGCTACCCAAGAACAGGCACCGCAAGAACCACCACCTCCTGGGCACCACGCTGTTGCTAATACGGTGCCTTGAAGAAAAATCATTGAGTGTCACATTCCCCATGCACCTCGTAACCTTCTGTGGAGAGCTTTGCAAGTAAGGCATCCTTGTGGATGATGAGAGTTGCGACCCGCATCATCAGGTCCCGTCTCCATGAGAGTGCGTTGGCTGGGTTGATGTGACCCATCCGGTACATGATCTCGTATTCAAAGTGCGACTCGACGTACTCTACCCAACGTGTTTGCCACCGGCTAAGGTTTAGCTGCATCTTGAAGTATTTCAACACGTGTTGGTTAATGTAGACCGTGCATTTTTTTGCCTTGAGGTAGCAAGGCAGCTCAAAATCAGCAAAAAATAAATGAAGGTGTGGCACCACTTTGAGATCTAGGAATGGAATACCCTTCCTACGATGTTGAGGCAGTGAGGCACCTCTATGACCATTACTGTGTCAATGCGTCACATAACAACAGTCTAGAAAACGGGTCCCGACATGGGAGGCTGCCAACCGCTCTTGGTATTGCAACCAAGATAACATATCACCCTCGAACGAGGGATCCACACTTTAGGTGCGTTTGGTTTGCAACCTCACAAAGTGTGCATGAAAGCATTTAGTGTCTACCCTTGAATAGACACCATGTGAGGAGTCTCAAAGGCAAGAACTGTAGATGGATGCATGTAGGGTACAAGCGTTTATACTTGCAGAGCTTTGCTAATGCTTTTGCTTGGAGCGGCTCTATAGGAGCCAACCTCAATCTACAGTCCTACTTAGTGCGTCCTAAGACACATTCAAGCAACTCTAAATCGACAAAAGGCACATACTGACAAAAGGTATCATAAGATATCATTTTACACCTGTGACGAGGTTTTTCTTAGTAGTAAAAACCTTTGGCTGAAGTCCCCAAGGACGCGAAAACTTCTACTAAAGTCCATTGAGACATGTTCTATCATAGTAGGAATTGTGCCAGTGGCATACCGATTGCAGCTTCCGTCGAGTATGAATATAGGTAACATGCTTCATGTGAGCGTGTTGGCTCCAAACACGACAAAAGAAACCGTTCAACCACCACCAGTAATTCTTGTTCCAACAGCCAATACAAGGTCCTTCGCCTACTCCAACACTGAGAGCATATTCTTCGGTCATGGGTTGCTTGGGAATACCTTGTTTATTTGATTGATTGTAGACCTAAATATAACTCATGGGAGTCTGAATCTCACTTTTCCACAAGGATGGTCAACAGGTAACAAAGTAAGTTGACAACTTGCACAAATCGACCTGTAGCAGGGGCCACCACTTGAACATGACAATAGTGAACACCATTCCCACTCGACGGCATTCATGCATAGGCGACGATAGGAGGTTGGGGACGTCCAACATGGTTGTCGCGCGGACGCTCCAGCTTGAAGGGAGAAGGTTGCTAGCCATGCTATTGAACAAGATACATCTTGGGTCAAAGTGTCGTGCACATGTCCATGTTTATGCCGTGATGAATATTTTCTTCTTTTATTTTTTTAACGGTGAAGCCTCATTATCTAGCATCCCTGCCTGTTGGGCATGAACCGGGGCAATTCATAATAAGTGGAGAGGAATATGGCGAGAGAATCGTTTGGACCTCCCACATTGCAAAAACAAGGGGGTCAGTTAAGCACACATATACAATGACAAAAATCAGAATGAGGCATTTGTTGGGTCCTCGTTGCTTGAGCCAAACGACGCGTGCAAGGTTGCACTGTGATCGAATGCTTGAGAAAGCTCCACCAAGAAGTCGGGGGGAATTCAAGAATACCAAAGCGTGTTTTTATAAAAGTCCACCAAATTCAATGAGTCCAGTGAACAATATCAAAACATCGGTATGGTCTGTGACACTGCTCTTGACCTTTTTGAAAATTGATCAAAGTTATCAGAATCTTCTGGTACAAAACAGGCCAAGTCAGGTGGCCAATCCCTCCCGGTGGGAGGGATTTTCTGCCTGGACCATCTTAAAAACCCAAAAAAAAGGGTGGCCAACATTCCCTCGGCCGATTAGCGTACAAATCTAGAGGTTGTCATGCGGTGGGCTATGAGTGTAATAATGTAAATGTCCGTCCGTGGATTTTAGGGACACATGTACGTCAAGGTCGTAACACTTTCCCCCCTTTTAGCCACAACGCCCTAGCACATTAGCAGATGTAGGCCGGTAATGACGATAGTGTCCATCAATCGGGTGAAGCATACCACGGATTGTGTCATAGGGCTCCTACCTGTTTTGCGTAGCGTCATAACAACGCCACTTGACCAGATACTCATTCTTTTTCCATGAAGTCAATGTCAGAGGATGTCTTTAATTACGTACTCAGTATCCCCGGCCACTTAAAAAGGAGGTAGGGGTGTAACATCTTTTGCGGGGGAAGTGTGTACTTGGGTCTTGATAGTGCTTGAGCTTCCTCATGTAGAAGACGGGGTGGATTGTCATGCTGTCAAGTAGACAAAGCCAAGCGATGACAGGGATTTGTATCCATTCAATCTCAAACGGACCCAAGCTTTCGAATTTGAGCTTCACAAAGTCATGTCCTTTTAGTTTGATGGTCACCAAGTTGATCATAATGCAATGGCTCATGTAAAACATGACATCACTATGATTTTGGTCGACCGCTTGCTTCATACGTACTTGTATCTTTGTGAGAGTCTGTCGTGTTTCCTCTTAAACGCTTTTAAAATCAATGTGGTAAAAATCGACCGAGGGGATATTTCTCTAACTGTGTAGTCCTCCCGGTGTGGCGGAAATTTTGTCCTATACCATCTCAAATGGTATTTTACCCGTTGCGGCGGAAGTGGCGGAATTGTATGCGAGTTTGACAGTCGGCATTTTGGCTGCCCAATCAATGTCGTGTAGCTCGAAAAATGTGGAGATGAGTTGTTCAAGCATCTGATTGGTTTGCTTGATTTGCCCATTGGTTTGAGGATAGAAAACCATAGATAGTATGTGACTGCCACAACACATTGTAATCTTCTGCCAAAAACGGCTTGTGAAGTGGTCGTCTTTGTCGCTAGTGATGGTATGTGGCACGTGGTGCTGCCGTGACGGTGGTCGTTGTCAGGATGAAGTACGAAATTTTAGAAAATCTGTCTCCCACCACGAGAATGGTGTCTTCGCCCTTGAGAGTGGTGGACAAACTGGACACGAAGTCCATGCTGATGGTGACCCATGGCTCTGTCAGAAGAGGGAATGGTTGGAGTTGACCAGATAGCCTTGTGGGACGAAATTTTTGTCTTTGACAGGTGTCAGACAATTTGCAGAAAGCTAATATGTTCGTCAACATCTTGTCCCAAGAGTAGTATTTAGCCAATTTTGTGAGCACTTTTTCGTTGTCGCAGTGTTCGCCTGGACTGGTGGCGTGAGATTCCTCCGATGACATTCTCCGTAGCTCCTAAGTTGGTGTGACGAAGATCTTGTGACTAAATCATCTTCACCATTAGGGGTCATCGAACCCCTACTCTCAGTTTTGTCGTATCCGCCGAGCTCATCATATCCCTCGTGAGGTACGGGTCTCATTCCATTAGTAGCGTGTTATCTCAGCCCTTGAATATGATCCTTGGCTTAGAGCATCTGCAAGATTTTTTTTTCAGGTTGGTTCTCATTGTTATAGTCAAAGCTTGACTCAAGGAAATCCATCCATTGGGTTTATATTCAGCTCAAATTTGGTTGAGGTATGTCAAGCCACGATGGTTAGTACGGACGATGCATTGTCGGCATTCCAAGTAGCACCACCATGTCTTGAACGCGTGCATGACTACAGTCATTTGTTTCTTCGTACACTGCATAGTTGAGCTCCGGCCTGTGCTTTTATACATGTACGCTAACGATTGCTTGCCACCGCCGATGTCTTGGAAGAGAATGGCTCCAATGGTTCGATTGGACAATTCAGTGGCCATTATGTAGTCCAATGTTGGATCTGCCAATGGTAAGACTAAAGTCAAGGTAAGAGCGTCTCTCAAAGAGTTGAATGCTGCTTCTTTGCTGTCTCCCTAATTCCACTTGGTGGTTTTATGAGTGAAATCGGAGAGAGGTGCTAACATTCGAGCGCAACCCTGTACGAATCCATGATAGTCATTACAGAATCCAAGAAACACTTTGACGAACCAAGCATTGGCTGGTGCTGGGCAATCGCTGACTGCCTCCGCCTTTTTCGGGTTCAGGGTGATGCGTTCGCACCGATGATGTGACCTAAAAACTCGATCAAACGACCACCCAATTCAAATTTTGATAGTTTTCTAAAGCGTTTCTCTTTCTAAAATCACAAGAACCTCTTGGAGATGTCCATTGTCATCCTCCGGGATGTAACTGTATACTAAGATGTTGGCGAGGTACACGTGAACAGAACCATCGAGGTCGAGCAAAACATGCTGTTCATTGACGCCATAAATGTGTGATGAGGGTGTTTGTGAGTCCGAATGACATGACCATGAAGTCCAAGCATCCATGTTTGGCATGGAGCGCTGTCTTATTGACGTTCTTCTTAGATTCGCATATCTAATGATAGCCACTACGTTGTTCAATTATGCTAAGAATTTTGTCTCCACAAAGTTGGTAAAAAATTATTGTCTGCTCACAAGAGGGGGCTGTGGTTCTTCATGGTGATGTCAATCAATGCTCAACATTACATGCACATCCGCATCTCTACACTTCAATGAAAAGTATTGGTGACGCATAGGGTGACGTGGAAGGTCCGATGAAACCCTAATCCCTAACCTAGCATCTTGTCCAGTTGCTTCTTGAGTTTGCTTAGCTCGTGACCAATCATCTGATAGGTCCCTTTCACTATCAGTCTATTGCTCGACTTTAGGTCTATGTGATGGTCAACTTGTTTTGCAGAGCTAGCTCTTGAGGTAGTTTGTGAGGAAAAACCCCTTCAAACTCATTAACAAGTTTTGTAAACTCCTCTAGTATAGCTGCAAACTTTTGAATTGTTGAAGTTGCCGTGGTTGCCTCGGCAATTACAATTTCTTCTGCTTCCCTAGTCTCCACGTGGATTAGCTACACTTGTGCTTTGCATCATAGATATATTTTGGCCACATCGACAGATAGTGCTTATCATTTGGTGGCTAGCGTAATTTCCTCTACTACTTCCACCTCTGCGGCTTCTGGTAACCATCACTGTGTTGTGGGTCGCTCGACCATAGGCAAGTGTTGTCTTCTCTCATTTTTTTTAGGTAGACTGATCCGTTGCTCCAACCCACCAGCAGACTTTTCTGGTTGACGAAATCTTCCCCGAGGATGATTTTGTGGTCAATCAGTGGGCAATTCCTCGAGAAGTTCGGTGTCCAAACCCAGCTTCTAAATCATGTCGTTGCTTAGAAAGCTATAAGAAGCTCATCCATCAAGTAGTGTCGATATCATTTTGTGACTTATACAACCCCTCGGTTGTACTCGTGGCATTATTGCCCGTTGAGCGTCCTCTCACCCCTTGTCAAACTTTGCGATCTCAGGGACCCTTATCTCCGACAATGTGAGGCACTCACATGGGCGATCAATCGGCGTAGACTTTTTCAGCCAGACAAGAGCTTCGCCATCTACGCCTGTCCTTTGCCGTTTCCTAAATCTTCACTTTTATCCACGGCTTTTCCCCCCTTTTGCTAGTTGATGTCACTTTTGACAGTCACACGAGGTATGACTCGGCTTCCCTCAAGTGTAGCAAAGTTGTTGATCTCGTTGATCACATTGATGAAGGCCATCAATCTCTATCAAAGACAAGATTCTTGTGGACCGCAACTCTATTCCACCATGGTAAGAATTGTGGCTTTGAAGTCACTAGCCGTTGGATTCGTGCATCCAAGCATTGTAGTCGACACTATTGATCCGATTGGATGCTACGATCATTCGCCAAAGGTAATCCTTTAAGCCAAAAAGGCAATTGCTCACCAAATGTCTTTCTTGAGGCAACTGTTGTAGTAGAATTAGAGTTCGTCGGGGTCATTGACGATGATGATGTTGCTGAAACACCACGCGTATGCTGTCACGCTGTACTATTAACGTAGGCGTTCGAGCCCGTACCGTGCATCAGACTTCTCGTTGAGGTTTGCAAAGCCGGCGAGTGTAGTGAGTGCAAAGTTGCTCCATGTTTTCTATGGTGTGAGGGAGACATGCCACATCAGATTTATCTACTCAAGAGGTAGTACGCCTGCGGTCGACCATGTGAGAGCGGTCGCGTGAGCTGTCAATCTGGCTCCATCGGTCTCATGTTGCCATTGAATGATCTTTACTTTAGACCACCAAATCAATGCTGAGGAATGCAAAAGCGGGGCCACGAGGTCAATGTTGTCTTGTCGTTGTTGACCGGAGCAGTGGTGAAGCACACCTCCAAACTTGTCAGCCACAACCTGACAGTTGGTCCCTTCAAGTTTGCGGGTTTAGACAGCTCAAGAAGTGCTCGTCGAATATGAGCTTCACTCACGAGTTGGATATTTCTCTCAGTACGCACTACTTCATGCGCATGGGAAAACCGACGCTCCTCCATCCCTGCATTGAGTTGTTGGAGCAGATAGGTGTTGATGCTTTTGAGTCCCAAATTCTGGGACATAACTTTATTAATTTGTGCTTGTCGGCCGGTGCCTCCCATCGTGTCGGATGTTGACCCGGCGAGCAACGGTGGGGGCGAGGGGTTTGCCGAGCCCACGGGGTCCATCATTGGGTTGGCCGTCGGTTTTGTACCATTCCCCATGGAAGCTACCTTCGCCGTCTGGTTTGTCTGGAGAGAACTGGTGTTCGCGTGCCTCTGATCCTCCATCGATGGAGTATTCGCCGGTGAGTGGAACTCATCACCAGTAGCGCTTGCTTCGTTCACTGTTGTCAGGTTTGCGATCTTTTGAATGGTGGAGGTGCGTTGAAGACTTGGGGGAGGCTTTCGCAAGGTAATTGATGCACCGGGTTCCTCTCCAGCACCATTACGCTTTGATACCAAGTGGTATGCCGAGCACAATGTAGATGGTTCACAGGGATGAGGTGCAGGACAATAGACGAGTCGAAGAGTTGGGACAAATGTATGCTTTGTATTAAGAAGTGTATTTCGATGATAAGTGTCGAGTGAGTCAAACACATGTATACAATGGCAAGAACAAGAATAAGGCATATGTTGGGCCCTCATTGCTCGAGCCGGGCGACGCATGCAAGGTAGCGTAGTGAATGGCTGCTTCAATGAGCTCTGCTGAGTAGTCTGGGGGCTTGGAAAATATCAAGGCGCGGTTTTGTGAAATCCTAGCACCATCAAGAAGTTGAACGAGCACTGTCGAAACATTGATATTGTTTGCGACGCTTTTGTCGACCTTTTTGGAAGGTGGTCAAACTTGTGAGAGTGTTCTCGAATGAAACAGTGGAGGTCGTGGCAGGTGGTGAAAATTCCCTCGACCAAAGGGTGTTAAGACCCAAAGGTTGTCACGCGGTGGGCCATGGTTGGAATGAAAAAATGCCCATCACGGAGTTCAGGGACTTGTGTTTGTCAAGGCAGTGAAGCAAGAGAGCTCAAGAAGCCATTTTTCAAACTTGGAGGACGAGGTTTGTGCAGAATCTGGAGGTTTAGCCGGTAAAGTCTAAGATGCGTCTCAAATAGTTTGATTATGTTTTCTTTGATCCTAGTTGTTCTTTATGAATTGCTCATGAAAGAGAATAGATGATTATTCAGGTTGTTTATTGATTTTATTAGTTTTTTTCTAACCAGAAATGAAATAAAAGGGTTGAGTTTCCATCTCATCCCCACCTTCATGGTTGCATGTGTGGCCAGGTTCAGTCCCTGGACGGACGTAGCTTCTTGCCCTAGTCGGTGAAGGGCGTGAGAAACAATATGAACGTTATGAGCCGAACGGTATGGTCAGCTCGCGCGAAATCACCCAAAGGATGGCCGCACGTCCTTTTCGTGGACTCAGGTCCAAACGGCCGGATCCACACTTGGCCGTCTGGTTGTTGGAGCCGGATACCGGCCCGGCATGTGGGGGACGGGCTTTCGCGGCGGGTTGGCTCCAACGGTCTCGATCTCACCGCGGGCTGTTCCTGCATAGCAGCAGGTGCAAGCACGAGGGCACCGCAGCACCTGTCTGGTGCGCGCCTCTGAAGATCGACGACGCAGGATCACCTCAAGCAGAAACATCGGCCACGTCGGTTGCTGCTGCTGCGACCGGCCGGCTCCTGAGAACGGGGATGGGTGGGGGGATGTCATATGGTCGGAGGGAAGCGTGGGAGAGTGAACAAGGAAAGACGGAGGGAATGGTCGGAGTTTGGGTTAAGGGAGACGGAGGGAAAG
>SZWC01014031.1:31595-47455 GCA_023375785.1 Penium margaritaceum
AAAACATGCAAATGGGGCTCATGCCCAGTCCGCCGAAAGGCGCCTGCAAGACGTAGAAGTCACAGCAAGGAGTCCCGGTGACATCTGGGGCTCTGGAACAGTGGTCGGTCAGCTCCAGACGGGTAGTCCGCCGCCTGTCGTCGCGCCGGTGTCACCAGGGCCGCCTGCCTCAGGGATCTGCACGAGTATGGACACGGCCGAGTGGTCACAGTAAACTGTACAGGAACGGTACAAAGCACAACAGCCACATTATTCGGCGACTTCGAGGACAGGTATACTTTGAAAACTCCTGTTCAACAAAATGACTTACAAAATATGTGATAGCCAGTGATGACCGCCCATTTGATCCGCCGGTCCGTCTGGTCACTAGATCAATTCCACCTGCAATGAAAGCCACACCGTGCAGGCCGCCCTAAGAGCGACCTTCCGAGCGCCCTGGAAATTCTGAAAATAACTTTTTCTCACGTTTCTTTACATGAATTTCACGTATTCCTTTTACAATCGGTTGTGCAAGACAAAACAAATCCTAAGTTCAAACCATCATAAGTATTGGAAGCTATGGAAGCCACTCACGCCAACACAAAGATTTCGATACTTTCTCAGGCACTAACGGAATGGATCATCCGTGCGTCAAAGCAATGAGTCCAACCGTTCAGGTCGGCGTAAAATTTTGACCACCGCAGCCATGCTTGCGTCTCCGGTTTGCTAGGAATTAGGTAGGTTCGGAATTTCGAAGTGAAAAGGAACACAACACCTCCTATGAGAGCAGAGCAACAACCAAGATTGTTTTGTCAACTTATCCTTTGATTTGCGCAAGGGCAATGTTTTGCGAGGCGACTACCTAGCCAGAAGCGACGACATTCGGTGATGTCAAGGATGGGCATGCATGGCAAGCTCCTGTTTGAAGGAACGGCTTCCAGAATCTGTGACGAACAACGATGACCACCCATTTCATTCGCCGGTCAACCTGGTTGGTAGGTTGATCCAACCAGACGTGAAAGCCTCACGTCTTAGGCTGCCCTAACGACGACCTTGCGAACAGCCTGTACATACTCAAGAACAGTGTTTTCTCACATTTCTTCACATTAAGTTCACGCGAGATTGTTATCATCGATCATGTAGGATAAAACAGAACCCAAAGTCAAACCATCATGAGTATTGCAAGGTTAGCGAGGCCAGGCACGCCAAGACGAATACTGTAATATTTTCTTAAGAGTTGACAGCATGGATCATCCGGGCGTCAAAGCAACCTGTCGAGCCGTTCAGGTCAGCGTAGAACTTCGACCACCGCAGCCAGGTTTGCGCCTCTAGTAAGCCAGGAGCCAAGTAGGTTCGGTTTTCTGATGTGTGGAGGAGCACGACACCTCGTATGGGAACAGAGCCTCAATCGGAATTATTTTCTCAAATTTTATGTTTAATTTTGGGCAAAATTCTGCGAGACAACGACGTGACCAGCCGCCACAATAATCGGTGATGTCGAGGACAGGTGTGCTTGGGAAACCTCTGCTAGAAAAAACGACGTTCGAAGTATGTGACGGCCGGCGATTACCACCCGTTTCATCCGCCAGTCACTTTGGTCACTAGATTAATCCCACCTGCCATGAAAGCCTCACGGTGTAGGCCGTCCTAATGGCGACCTTCCGAGTGTTGGTTTCTGTGTCACAGACGTGTAGTGACCTCTGGCCTTGTTGCACATCTCACACATTCCTCACAGAGGTGACTGAGGGAGGTGAGAGACTACAACCAGCACACCCACCGTCACCAAGCCGTGGCCATTGGCAATGGGAATGTTGGCCACACAACGCCATTGTTTCTTACTGGTCAAATGCCGTGGGAATGTGCTAGTTTAGGAAGTACCCGGGTTCTCTCCCTTTGACTGCTATGTTGCGTGTGGTGTGCATGCAAGAAATTTCGACAAGGGCGGGGGGGAAGAGTGTATGGTTCGACCTCGGCTCCGCCAAGGATGGAGCTTAGTGCGAGAGCGAGCTCGCCGCTCGCTCGCTCGCTCCACCCCCTCGCACCCCGTCGCGTAACTTTCCCGTCCTTGCGTCTAACTTTGTGTGCTTGGAAAAATCCTAACTCTTTGCATATGCAATTTATGGTGTCTTGCCATGCTTGAGGGTCACACCAATCACTTGTTGCTTCCCTCACTACTTCCTCATCCCTATCTGCTGGTATTAGAGCGCTGTAGTGAGGAAGTACAACGCGTTCACTCTTGAATGCGCGGTCCTTGCCGTGGGAGGGTCCACCATCACCAAGCGCCGTCGTCTTAGACTCCGCCAAAGACTCGACCTCGTCTTGCCTGCCACAGCACCCACCCGCCGTAGCCCACTTCGTGTGGAGTATGCAGGGCTGCACTTCGCGCACGAACAGACCCACGGGCTGTCTCCTACCCGCGGGCTGCCGCCACCGCCGTCGTTGGTACAACCGCCAATGCCGCTGTTGCTTGGCGGTGCCGAGCACGCTACCTGCCGGCCGGCTACCTGCTAGCCGCCGCTCGACGGACTCCAGCCGCCATCCACAAGCGGCCACCTGCACGCCGACCGGCGCCGGCCGGTCAGTAACCGACCGGCCCACTTCTGCCCGCAGTAGTCCACGTCCTAGGGACTACACACAGCTTCCTTGCGCGTACAAGGGGGGGGGGGGCTGCAGCGTCGACACCAGCTGCACCCACTCAAGAGCCGCCACCTCTCGGCCTCCTATTCGCAGCACCCACACCTATCACATCTGCTGTGCCCACTGCGTAGCCACGCCTGTGACAGCAGCAAACACTGCGCCATCAGTCTTCACAGCACCTGCAGCCATTGCAGCAGCCCCCACAAGCACGAGGCAGCAGCCAAGGCATCGGCGTCTCACACCATGCTTGTGCCACCTCGGTGGCCGACATTGTCACGCTGGCGCACAACGAGGTTCCCGCTGCCGCGCCTGCCGGGTCTTACTACGCAGAGCGCAGTGCATCTCGCCGGGAGCGCCGTCGTTGCACAGCTTGTGGAGGGTCACCCGCGTCACTCGGCTCCTCCTCATCTGGATGTGACTCGGTGAGATCTTCCCCTCTCTACCCTCGGGACTTGGATGGGGACGACTCTGGTGCTGTGGACGCTGCTGTGATCGACCTCTTGGGCGGCCTCCGCAACAACGCTGTCTCGCTGTCCTCCACTGTCACGTAGTTGTCCTCTCTTGACGCTGCCGTCGCCACGGCAACCACCTTTGCGGCAGCGGCCAGGGCGGCTAGGACACCTGCATCAACCGCTGTTGGGCGTGCTACTGAATCCTACACTGAAACTGCTGCCATCATCGGCCCCATCACCGGGGCAGCCGCTGACATTGGTACACAGGTGTTTGTTGCCGCAGCTGCCATCGCCTCTAACATCGCAGCTGTTGCCACAGCTGCCGCCACCGCCGCCGTGACCATACGGACCTCCACTACCGCCGATGTTGCGGCCGCTTCCTCTTCTCCATCTGCTGCTATCCAGGTAACCACAGCTACTATTGTCGTCACTGCAGCCATCACCACTCGGTGCAGAGACAGTGGCTGGTGCTCTTGCCCTGATCGTGCCAACCATTGCTGCTGTGTTCGTCTTCTCTGCTGCTGCTGGTGCTGCCTTTCCACCCCTGTTCCACCTCCTTCATCCCCCTACAGCTTGATGCCACATCTTGGTGGCTCTTGCTGTTTTTCTTCCTGGCTATTCTTACACTTGCTGCTGTGTCTCTGTGTTGAGTCTAGGGCTGGGAGTACCCTTGTAGCACTTCTCACATGTGCTGAAAGCACCTTCCAGTTTTCCCACGCCCACTGGGGCGACGGAAACTTTGCCAATTTTTTTTCGGCTAAACCTCTCTCTTGTGACCATGCCTGGTGACGATGAGTCTCTCATCGCAGACCTCCAGCGTCAGCTTACTCGCGCACTTGAGGCCCAGCGCAAAGCTGAGGATCGCCTCAAGTTGCAAGAGGACAATCGTGCAGCCTTTGCTCACGAGGTTGCTGCCATTGTCCTCAAGCGTGTGCCAGTCGCGTCTGTTTCTGCCGCTGTTGGCTTAACGGCCAATCCAGCCTTTGGCACCTCCTCTGCTGGCGCTGCTGCCGGCACCACTGCTGCCGCTGCCTCTGCTGTCGTTGCCCCTGCACAACGCCAGCATGACTTTTTCTTGCAACCTCCTGTCCTCTCCCCGGGTCTTTCATTCTCATCTTGGGAGGTGCGGTTCAGCGCCTGGGCTCAGGGTGAGCGCCTCTAGGAGTACTACTTTCTTCCTGACCCCATCGTTAACCCACCTTTGTCCCTACTCCTACTGAAGCCGCTCGTGCTGTCTGCACCCTCATTCCTGTCACACCTGAGTACCTTGTCGATGACAATGGCACATACAACGCCGACCCTGCTGCTGGTCGCCATGCAGACCCTGTGGGCGCCTGTGGAAACTTGGCTTGCTCAGGCTGAACGCGCTTGGCAGCGCTCCCTGCGTGTCTTTTGTAGTGACCGTGGTGGTGAGTTCCTTGGACCCACCTCTCGTTTCCTTACGTCCAAGGGGATGTGTCTGGAGACACCCGCTCCTTACACACCCCAACAAAATGGCGTTTCTGAGCGCTGGAACCGTACACTCGCTGACGGTGTACGGATCCTCCTATATGGGTCCTGTCTTCCCTTGCTCTTTGCCTTTGAGGTGATGAGCTACATGACTTGGGTTTGGAACCGCATTCCACATGGACCCATTCCCCATTCTGTCACCCCTTTTGATCGTTGGTCTGGTGCTCGGGTTGACCTTTGGCTTGCGCGCGTCTGGGGATGTATTGCCTTCGTCTGGCTGCCCGATGACTTCCGTGATGGCAAGCTGTCTCCACACGGTCGTCTGTGTCCGTTCTTGGGCATCTCGGCCCAGTCTAAGGCTTGGGGGTTTTGGGACCCCGTCCGTCAACGCGTCATCGAATCTCGTGACGCACTTTTCTTCGAGTCAGTCTTCCTATGTGACCTTGGCCGCCTTTCCTCCGCCGCCTCCCACCTGCCGCTCTCTCGGCTGGGGGAGGGGAGTCGGTCCTGTCTATCCTGCCACACCTACAGTTCCTCCTGCTGTGCCTCTGCCGGCTTCACCCTCGCAGCTCCCGTCGTCCGGCGTGCTGCCCCCACCTGGCTCACCCTCATCCTTGTCGTCCAGCTCTTCCGGGCCACCGACCTCTTCGGGTACGTCCTCGTCCGCCTCTGCGTCATCGTCGCCATCCGCCATCTCTCTGCCGTCGAGTCATGATGTTCCTACTGTTTCACCAGACCAGGCGGCTACAGACGACTCGGTGTCCTTAGAGACCACTCGACCTACCCATGTCTCACCCTTCGTCCGAGGTGGGTGTCTGCGTGCGCTCCCGCATCGCATTTCTAGCGTCACTGCACCGCCTGGTCGTCCATCGCGGCCCCAAACCACACAGTCTCCGGTCGTGCTCGTTCACTCCCCTGTCACACCTGCACAGTTTCCCGTTGTGCCGACAGGCATGGATGCGCTTGGTCTAACCACTAGTGTTGTCCATGCCAGTTCTGTACTATGCTACGTGCAGCTCACCTCCGAGAATCCTCGGGCGGTGGATGCAGCAGCCACTGCGACCGTCGCCGAGTGTCATACCGCTTATGGCTCTATGTCCCTTTCCCTAGAGCCGTCTACTACTCGTCAGGCACGCTCGGTCCCACATGCACAGCAGTGGGAAGCAGCGATGCGCGATGAGCTTAAGGCCCTAGACGACCATGCTGTTTACGAGCTGGTTGACCTGCCCCCAGGACGCAAGGCCATTGATGCGCGATGGGTCTTCAGGTGCAAGTTCAAGCCCGACGGAACCCTAGACAAGTACAGGGCTCGCCTCACATCGAAGGGGTTTTCCTAGGTTCCTGGAGTTGACTTTGACAAGATGTTCGCACCACTTGGTCGCTACACCACCGCTCGCGCCCTATTGAGTGTTGTTGCCCAACACGACTAGGAGCTAGAGCAGATGGATGTTAACAACGCCTTCCTCCATGGGCAGCTAGACGAGGAGATCTACATGGTTCAACCCCTTGGGCTCTTCGATGGCACCAGCAGAGTCTGGCGTCTGCGGAAGGCTCTCTATGGCCTGAAGCAGTCGCCTCGGTGTTGGAACCAAGAGATCACCTCCACACTTGAGAAGGGCGGCTACCTACAGAGTACAGTGGATCCCTAAATTTTTGTCACTCTACCCTCGGCTCCCTTCATGGTCATCCTCGTGTATGTGGATGACCTGTTGATTGCGTTACCAAGTGAGGAGGCTGTGAAGGCCGTGAAGTCACTCCTTCAGTCCACCTACAAGATGAAAGACCTAGGACCAGCTCGTGTCTTTCTGGGCATGGAGCTGGAGGGAGATCACACTCGTCGCGTTCTTTACTTCCATCAGGCTGCTTACGTCCGCAGTCTTGGGGAGCGCTTCTCCTCATTCCTCGAGACAGTGCCCACAGCGTCGACTCCAGTGACCCCAGGTGGACAGAGGTTGCTGAAGACATTGGATGTGTGATCCGATCACACATCCAGTGTGATCGGATCACACTGGACGTGTGATCCGATCACACATCCAATGTGATCGGATCCCTCATGTACCTGGCGATGACGACTAGAGCAGACGTTGCCTTCGCCGTCAACTTCCTAGCACAATTCTCGCAGTGTCCGTGGGCACGACATTTGGAGGCCGCACTGCGCGTCGTCAGGTATGCTTTCTCCACTGCTCGCACTGGCGTGTGGTACCGTGCACAACCCTTAGTCGTAGTCGATGGGTACACGCACAGCGACTGGACTCATGATGCCGACGCTCGAAGCTGTACTGGTTACATCTTCGTAGTAGGGGGGGCTGTTGTGTCGTGGAAGAGTGGCAAGCAGGGCTGTGTTGCTCACAACTCTAGTGAGGCTGAATATGTTTCTCTTGGCGCTGGTACATGTGAGAGCATCTAGCCGTGTTGCCTGTTGCAGCATCTGCACATTCCCATTTTCTGCATCACTCTGCGTTGTGACAATCAAAGCACCAAAGCCATTGTTGTGCATGACGGAATGCATCACACACGCACCAAGCATATCAATGTGGAGCATCATTTTGTGCGTGAGAGAGTGGCTGCAGGTGATGTCTAGATCGTCTGGATGGACACCCGACAGTAGAGAGCTGACTTCCTCACGAAGGCACTGAGCAGCAACGTCTTAAAGGCAACAGTTCATGCTGTTGGGTTGTTGTGCGTCCGTGATGTGCCTGGTTGAGTTCTCGTGAACGTTTGTGCGTGTGTATAGTCATGTTAGTCACACCTTGTGACGTCTGTGTGAGTGTGTGTGGCACATTGGCTGTGGGTCATGGGGGAGTGTTGGTTTCTGTGTCACAGACGTGTAGTGACCTCTGGCCTCGTTGCACATCTCACACATTCCTGACGCAGGTGACTGAGGGAGGCGAGAGACTGCAACCAGCACGCCCACAGTCACCAAGCCGTGGCCATTGGCCGTGGGAATTTTGGCCACACAACGTCATTGTTTCTTAGTGGTCAAATGCAGACTATGTGCTAGTTTAAGAAGCACCCGGATTCTCTCCCTTTGACTGCTATGTTGCGTGTGGTGTGCATGCAAGAAGTTTTGACAAGGGGGGTGGGGGGAGAGTGTATGGTTCGACCTCAGCTCTACCAACGGTGGAGCTTAGTGCGAGAGCAAACTCGCTGCTCGCTCACTCGCTCCACCCCCTCGCACCCCGCCGCGTAACTTTCCCGTCCTTGCGACTAAATTTGTGTGCTTGGAAAAACCATAACTACTTGCGTCTGCAACCCATGGCGTCTTGCCATGCTTGAGGGTCACACCCTTGCTGCTTCCCTCATTACTTCCTCATCCCTACCTACACCGAGCGGCCTCGAAATTTGGAAAACAAAGTTTTCTCCTATTTCTTCACTTGAAGTTCACATAGGATTGTTACCATCAATCGTGCAAGACAAAACGAATCCTAGGTTCAAACCATCGTGAGTATTGCAAGTTAGCGAGGCCAGTCATGCCAAAACAAGGATTTTGACATTTTTTCAAGCGCTGGCGGAATGGATTGTCCGGGAGTCAAAGCAATATGTCCAATTGTTCAGGTCGGCGTAAAACTTTGACCACCGCATCCAGGTTTGCGTCTCCGGTGGGCCAAGAAGGAGGTAGGTTCGGATTTTCGAAGTGAAAAGGAGCACGACACCTCGTATGAGGGCAGAACCGCAACCACGATTATTTTGTCAATTTATCCTTTAATTTTCTTTTGGGCAATGTAATGGATTGGACGGAATCCTTGGCCGACTAGGCCAAAACCGCGGTTTCGGCCTAGTCGGCCAAGAATTCCGTCCAATCCGTTACACTGGTATGAGAGCTGGTATGAGGGCTCGAATCCCACGTTGGGATTACCGGAGATGCAGAGGCGGCTCTCACTCCTAGTGGGGGGGAGTGTAGCGTGGCAGTGCCATGCCGACCGGTCGAAGGAGCCACGTGGCTCGAGCGGGGTCACCTAGGACTATGGGCAGTGAGACGGGATGGTTTGAGGTTCGGAGACCCTCAAAGCACCGTGGTTTTGGCCTAGTTGGCCGAGGATCCCGTCGAATCCATTACATGCAAACTTATCCGAGGCGGTGACCTGACCAGTTGCCAACATTTACGGCGACAATTTGGACATCGGGGTATGGCTAGCGCCTACTTCAAATAGCTACCCGACAGCAGTGTGACTCTATGCGATGACCATAGGATTGCTCTGTTGGCAAATCGCATCAGCGCCAAGCTCCGACCTGAAGTAAAAGTCTCACCTATGAGGTTGTCCTAACGACGAACTTCTGGGGGGCACTTTTTCTCTATAAAAAAAAAGCATACAAAACAGAGAACTAAACATAACCTTCACGGTCAGAGTCTCAGTTCGAGCGCCGCCAACAAACCATAAACAAACAGTCACAAAATTTAGAAGAAGTGGAAGGCTAGAATCACCCGGTTGTCAAAATGACCGTCCAGCCGTTTAGGTCGGCTTACAACTTCGAAGAGCATCATCCAGTTTGATCTTCTGATGGGTCAAGAAGTAAATAGGCTCAAAGTTTAGTACACTTCCAACAACACATCACCTCGCATGAGGACAGAGCAGGAAGGAGGATTATCTGGCCAATTGATCCTTTCTTATCAAGGCAAACTTGTCAGAGGCTGCTTTCTCTCCTGGCCAGTCAAGGCACGCAACAAAGGGTATGCATATGTCAAACAAGCGCCTGCTCGAAAAAGGGCAAACTTGTCTGAGGCGATGACCTGAAAATCCGTACCCATGTACGGTGACCATGTAGACGTTGGGGTATGGCAAGCGTATACTCTAAAAAGCTCCCTCTCAACAGTGTGACGGTTCATGACGACTGTCACATGGATCCGCCGGCTAAGCATGACATCCCTTAGCTCTGACCTTTCATGAATTTCTGACCTTAGAAGCCGTCCAAACTATTTTTTCTGTGTCTCAGACACGTGACCTCTGGCCTCGTTGCACGCCTCACTAATCACTGTTGCAGGTGACTGAGCGAGAAGAGACTTTGCAGCCGACGCGCTCACCGTCGGTGAGATGTGGCCATGATCGATGGGGACAACAACATCATTGATGCTCTTACTTACTTGGTAGTGAAACCACCATTTGCTAACTTGGTGCTAAAGCCAGGTCACCTGCGTTCACACACGTGGTCGGTACACTGTTGTGTGAGTGAGTGGCCAAAAGAAAACAATGTAGGGGGAGGGACAGGCTCGACACTTAATGCCGCCGCCAGGTGGGGATGAGGACTGGAGCGAGAGTGAGCTCGATGCCCCGCTCGCCCTTGTCCTCTCGTCCCGACGGCGAGCACCTTAGCCTTGCGTGACTGGCTTCTCTTGACCGGAACCTTGGTTGAATGATGTCTCCGTGCATTCCTAGAGCTTCCACTGGTTTCCCCCTCACACGGCTCATTGCTCCTCCCGCTATACGTGACTCCATATTGGTATCAGAGGCGTAGTGAGCACGAGCTTTGCATTAACCATTCAATCGTGCGTTCCTGGCCATGGGGGTGACGTCGCCGCCGCCTTCACCATTGCCACTGCCTTTGCTTTCTTGCGCCACAACAGTGAATTTCCTTGCTGACTCCCTCCCCTAGCCGTCATCTGAGGCATCATGAGCAGCTGACTCATCACACCCGCAAGCTTCTCTTGCTTGCGGGAAGTGGCATTGCAGACTTTTTGCTTCCTGGCACACATACAACGGCTTCCTACCCGGCCGCTGCCACGATGTCAGTCTTCTCTGCTATTGCCGCTGCTCTTGTTCCAGTACTTATTTCTTATCTTCGTGCTCCTGCAGCTTGACGTGCACACCCAGTAGCAGTGGCTATTCCTTTCCTCAGCCTCTCTCTACTGTTTGATGTGTTCTCTTTCTGGGCTTGGGATTGGTAAGTATCTTCCAACACTCCCTACAAGTGCATACAACACTCCCATTTTTCTGCGCCCACTGGGGCGGGGGAAAATCTGCCGAATGTTTTTCGGTAGAGGCCCTTGCTCATCACCATGCCTGGTGATGATGATTCTTTCATTGCAGACCTCCAGTGCCAACTTAACCACGCTCTTGAGGCACAACGTGAGGCTGAGGATGATCTCAAGGTACAAGAGAACAATTGTCCAGCCTTCGCTGATGAAGTTGCTTCCATTGTTCTCAAGCGTCTTCCAGTTGCGTCTGTCTTTGCTGCAGCTGTTGCTAGCACCATCGCTGCCGCTACTACTGCTGCCATCCAAGCTGTCCTTGCCCCACGCCAGCATGATTTCTTGTCTCGTGACCTCGCCTTCTCATGGGAGGTACACTTTAGTGCCTGGGTTCAAGGCGAGCGTCTCTAGGAGTATTACTTCCCCCCTGATCCCGCCACCGACCCACCTTTCAACCCACTCCCTACTGAAGTTGTGCCTATTGTTCGCGCTCTTATCCCTGCAGCTCTTGCTCATCTTGTGAATGGTGTTGGCATGTTCAATGCTGATCCCTCTACAGAAGGTCCTAATAACCCTATTGGTGCTTGCGCCATGTTGCGTTGTTGCACGACCATCACTAGACAGGTTGTACGGAGTGCCCTGAATATGTAGTTCAACACCCTCCTCATGCACATAAAAAAACCAATCACGCCTCTTGGGCTCGCTGTCTCAAGCTCCTTTGAGAGCTCGGTGACAGTGCGCTGTCCTTACCATGGTCAACGCACTGATTCCGGAAATCTCTGATCTTCTTTGCGAAGTCAAAGCTGATCAACTCCAATGCATTGCCTCTGAGCCTGTACCCGCCCGGTCTCCTTTTGGGGTAGGTGTAGTATGGGATTTTACAGCTGAGCGCCTTTGCTGCCCGGTAGATAAACATCCAAAACAAAAGGCTTCATCAATTTGCCATCAGAGGTTTTGTAATTCTCACCACCGCTCTCTCACCTTCTTCAGCCACTCCTACCAATGCTATATCCTCTTCTTCTCCATACCCTACCGTCGCTGCCCTCGCCTCCTAGGGTCGTGGTCGCGGCAAGGGCAGGGGCAAGGGTAAGGACAAAGAGAAGGCAGTTGCCTCCTCTTCTCGTGTCCCCTGTGCTATTGTCTGTTGGAATTGTGGGTCCACCGAGCACTCCGCCCGTGCTTGCCTTGCCCCTCCAAATGATCTACGCCTTGCCCGTGCCATGCGTGCTCACTAGGCATGGACCTCTGGCACCTCTCCATCGAACACTCGTAGCGCCCTCCTCCTCCTCTAGTGCAACTGCCTCCTCTTCCTCGCCGACTACCTCATCGTTAGCCCATGCCTACTCCATAGTTGGGATTCCTTCCGGTCTGCCTCTGCTTCCGTACCTGTGGGTCTGCCCGCCTACTTATGGTGCACCATTCTATGTAGTGCCTCCCTCCATGGCCTAAACCTCTCCATCGTGGTTTCCTCCTTCCACAGATACATCGCCTCTAGCTCCGGCTCCCGTAGTGTCTGTCACTGGTGACGGCGAGCATCTGCTAGAGTAGTCCTTTCTCCAGTTTCTACACCTTCGCAATCAGGGAGGTGAGGGTGCTGCTCCGTTGGCAAATGATTCCCAGTGTCAGTCTGATTCCATGGTTCATGGTGATCTCCCCGGTCACGTTTTTGGGTTTTTTTGTCCCCGCATTCCATGGATTGAGCATTGGCAGTCTTTGGTCCTTCCGTGTTGTCTTTCTATATGCACACAGTTGCCTTGTCTTTTCCTCCCTATTGGCACTGTGGCCACCTGTGGTGTTCTTCCCACCATGCGTTTGTTGGGTGGCTTCTAGATCTTGGACTCTAGAGCCACCCATCACATGACGTCTGTTCGCTCCACGTTTATCTCCCTCGGTCCTATTGGGTCTGTTTGCTTTATTTGTACTAGGTCTGGTTAGTTGCTCTCCGTGAAGGACCTTGGTTTTGTTCGCTTTATTGTTCCCTCTCAAGCTCTATTCCTTCAAGACGTTTTGTACGTTCCTTCCTTGGAGCTCAGCCTGCTGTCGGTCCCCGCTAGGGACGATCACAACATGGACTTCTCCACTAGTCTTGGTGTTGGCACGGTGCATTTGCGTACCACTGGTTGCATTTTCTTGCGCGGGGTCAAATGTAACGAGCTGTATTGTGTGCCTTTGCTCTTGCCTTTGGCCAACTCTGTTGGCACTGATCTTGCCCATGTTGCACCCTCCCTCTCTCCTGACCTTGTCCGCTTGCTGCATCGACTTCTTGCCCATGTCCATATCAATGCCATCTCTAACATGTTCCATCTTCACCTAGCTTTGGGCTTATCTCCCTCTACCTTCCCTCCTCTCTGCCCTGTTGATCATCTTGACTATACCAAGGGCAAAACACATCGTTCCCCCTTCTCGAATTCTGAGTCTTAGTTCCCTCATCCCTTTAACCATGTGCATGCTGATGCCATGGGTCCCCTCCCCCATGACCTCCTTAGCGATGTCGGTCGGTACGTCTTGTGACTTACTGATGAATTTTTGTACTTTTCCTAGGTTTTGGCCCTTCGTCACAAAAGCCATGACTGTCCCATCGTTGAGACCTGGCTTGTCCATGCTGAACGCGCTTGTCAGCGGTCCCTATGTTCCTTTCACAGTGACCGCGGTGGTGAGTTCCTTGGCCCCACCACTCATTTTATCGGCTACAAATGGGTGCGTGTGGAGACTTCAGCTCCCTACACACCCCAAAAAAACCGGGTCTCCGAACGTTGGAACCAGACCCTCCCGACGGCGTCCGGACCTTTCTGTCTGAGTCGTGTATTTCCTCGCTCTTCTCATTTAAGGTTATGAGCTACATGACCTGGATCTAGAATTGCATCGCTTATGGCCCTCTCCCTTGTTCCATCAGCCCTTTCGAGCGCTGGTCCGGCACCCATGCCGACCTTCACCTCGCCCGTGTCTGGGGGAGCATTGCTTCCTACTGGCTGGCTGATGACCTACACGATGGCAAGCTCTCTCCCCGTGGTCGTCTGTGTCCCTTCTTGGGCGTATCTTCTCAGTCCAAATCCTGGTGCTTTTGGGACCTTGTGAGGTAGCGGGTGGTTGAATCTCATGGCGTGTTGTTGTTTGAGCTAGTCTTTCTTTGTGATCTTGGTTACCTCTTGCCCTTTGCCTCCCTTCTCCCGCTCTCTTGACAGGGGGCGAGTCGGTCATGTCCCCTCTAAAGTCCCTCTAGTCGCGACCTTGCAACCTGCATCCTCGACTCTCCCTCATTAATTGAGCTCGATGCCTCCACTTGTCTTGCCATCCCTTTTGTCTTTGTCGTCTAGCTTGCCATACACGTCGGTCTCCCCGGTCACATCATCGTCTCCCCTCACATCTGCATCCACATTGCCTCCCCTCGTGTCTACATCTACGTCGCCACCCGCTACTCTGTCGTTGTCCGATTCAACCCCTCCTTCTGTGGCCGACCCTCCTCTGTCATAAATGTCCACTAGACTACATATTCATCACCCTTCGTTCGTGGTGGGCAACTTTGTACACTTCCCCATCGCACCTCCAGTGCCTCTACGACGTCTGCCCATCCCTCTCCGTCATGAACGGCATAGTCACCCATTGTGCCGATGGACATGGATGCACTTGGACTAGCTACAGGTGTTGTTCACCTCGATTCTACCCTTGGGTATGCCCTACTTATGTCTAAGCACATGTGTGTAGTACNTGTCATAAATGTCCACTAGACTACATATTCATCACCCTTCGTTCGTGGTGGGCAACTTTGTACACTTCCCCATCGCACCTCCAGTGCCTCTACGACGTCTGCCCATCCCTCTCCGTCATGAACGGCATAGTCACCCATTGTGCCGATGGACATGGATGCACTTGGACTAGCTACAGGTGTTGTTCACCTCGATTCTACCCTTGGGTATGCCCTACTTATGTCTAAGCACATGTGTGTAGTACCTGCTACTACCACTACAGTCCCCAGTGAGTGTCATGTGATCATGGACACCCCATATCTATCACTTGAGCCTACCAAGTCGCGTCAGGCACGTGCAGCTCCTGACTCATAGTAGTGGGAAGCCATGATGCACGATGAAATGAAGGCTCTTGACGACCATGCTTTGTACAAGGTGGTTGGCCTAGCACCATGGCACAAAGCCATTGATGCACGGTGGGTTTTTCGACACAAGCACAAGCTCGACAAAACGCTTGACAAGTACAAGGCTTGTCTCATAGCCAAGGGATTGTTTGAGGTCCCTGGTATTGAATTTGACGAGACGTTTGTGCCAATTGGTCATTACACCATAGCCCGAGCCTTGCTGAGCGTTGTCGCTCAACATGATTGGGAGCTCGAGCAGATGGACATCAATAATGCTTTCTTGCATGGAGGGTTGGACAAGGAGATCTACATGGCTCAATCCCCTGGATATTCCGATGGCAGTGACCGAGTTTGGCGACTACGGAAGGCCCTCTATTGCCTAAAACAGTCACCTCGGTGTTGGAACCAAGAGATCACATCCACCTTTCAGAAGGGCGGATACCAACGAAGCATTATTGATCCCTCTCTTTTTGTCAATCCTCCGTTAACCCCCTTCGTTGTTGTCCTTGTCTATGTATATGACTTGCGCATTGCATAACCCAATCAGTAGGCTATGAGATTGGTGAAAGCACTCCTTCAATCCACACACAAGATGAAGGATTTGGGGCCGGCCCGTGTCTTCCTGGACATGGTACTGGAACGAGACCGCTCTCGCACCATCCTCCACGTTCACCAAGCTATGTACATTTGTAGACTGAGGGAGCGCTTCGCCCCCCTCCTCGAGACAGTACCCATAACTTCCACGCCCATGACCCCGGCTGGACAGATGCTACTCAGGACACTGGATGTGTCAAAGCTAGGGGAGCCAGATGATGGGACAAACTACCTTCACATGATTGGCTCTCTCATGTACATCACGACGACAACCAGGGAGGATATTGCCTTCACCGTGAACTTTCTGGCACCGTTCTCATAGTGTCCACAATCATGACATCCGGAGGCTTCATTGCATGTCCTCAGATACGCACTATCCACTACTTGCACTGGTCTATACTATCGGGCATATCCGTCATTTTTGGTTAATGGATACATGGACAGTGACTAGGCCCATGATATTGATGCTTGCAACCGCGCAGGTTACATCTTTCTTGTTGGTGGAAATTTAGTGTCGTAGAAGAGCGGCAAACAGGATTGTGTTGCTCATAGCTCCAGCGAGGCTGAGTATGTTGCACTTTGAGCAGGCATGTGTGAGAATATCTGGCTTTGTTGTCTGTTCTAGTAGTTGCATGTTCCCATTCGCTACATCACACTATGTTGTGACAATCAAAGCACCAAAGCTATTTCCGAGCACGATTGCATGCACCACACTCACATAAAGCATAGCGATGTTGAGCATAATTTTGTACAAGAG
>SZWC01014031.1:50704-68218 GCA_023375785.1 Penium margaritaceum
CTTCTCTCCGTACATGCTGCAACATGGCCAACAACATTGGACAATGGACACCCTTCCTCTTGTGCCTGATGCACCTGTTCCCCCACGGGAGCAGGGGGCAACGGTTGCTGATTTAATCGAGTTCATGCAGAAGAGGGGTGACCAGCAGCAAACATTTCTTCGTGGGGCGCGTATTCGGGGATCGATGGCGTCACACTGAGTCCCGGACTCCGAGCCAGGATTTTGGCTAAGTCCCTCAGTAACAAACTGCACTCCTGAAATCCGGCGGATCATCCACCGGACGCCTCGGCAGTCCTTCCGGAGCAAAATCCCCAAATGGCATTTTGTTACTTGCTCCGGTCAATTATTCACCGGAAGTCGAACCGCGGCCGGCTCCCAGAACCGCCGCGCACACCCCAACTTTGGAAGCCCATATCTCCCTCGTTACGTGTCTGATTCCGGTGAAACAACTTCCACCGGATTCAGCAACTCGTCAACTTTCAGGGGCAATCCTCCACTTTAAGATCCGGGCAATCCTCGAGTCGCCAGATCCGTCGACGAAGATTTTCCTCTCTCTGGCGGCTCGTCGGCGCCTCCCGGCGCCGCACTTGGGCATGCAGAGGGGCAAATCTTCAACATTCTACCCCTAGCATCTGCCATGCCTGCTGCTCCTGCTTGCTCTCACTCATCTTCCGCTGCGCCCTCCAGCCCATCATAGGTGGTCATCCCAAGCCCGGCCATGATCAATGCGTGCCGGTCGACGCGTTGCGCTTTGGTCAAGCAATCCGCAAGCATGTTGTGCGTGCTGCAATGTTGCAGCACCACCTGCCCCTTTTCAACCATGTCCCATGCGTAATGGTAACGCACGTCAATGTGCTTCGTCCACCTGTGCTGTGTCGGGTTGTTGGTCAGCGAGATTGTGCCGGTGTTGTCCTCTTGCACCACCGTTGGCTCCTGCCGCAGTACGCCCAGCTCCCCCAGCAACCTGCGGAGCCACACTGCCTCCTTGACCGCCTCGGCCAGCGCGATGTACTCTGCTTCCATTGTGGAGATGGCAACGCAGTCTTGCTTTTTGCTGCACCACAAGACCCCTGCACCAGCGAGGAAGAACACGTAGCTGGATGTGGACTTCCGTTTGTCCACATCGCCAGCGTAGTCTGCGTCCGTGTAGCAGACCAGATGCAAGGGTTCCGCCCGCCCCTTGCCGTCGAACCTCAAGCGCGCATGCCGCGTCGCCTGCAGGTAGCGGAGGATGCGCTTGACCGCCTGCCAGTGTAGTGGCCGTGGATCAGCCACGTACCTGCTCACTTGGCCCACCGCGTAGGCCAAGTCTGGTCGAGTCGCCACCATGGCGTACATGAGGCTGCCCACCGCCGATTGGTAGGACACCTCTGCCATATCCTCCCGCTCTTCTTTTGTTTGCGGTGCCATTGTCGCACTCAGTTCACAGGTCGTGGAGACTGGACTGCCAACTGGTTTGCAGTCCTCCATGCCGTACCGCTTCAGCACCTCGGCCACGTATTTGGACTGTCCCAGCTCAAGCGTGCGCGCCCTCCGGTTCCGCGTAATGCTCACCCCGAGGTAATACTCCAGCTCCCCCATGTCCGACATCTGGAATCTGCTGCTCAGCTGCTCTTTCAACTGCTGTAGGCTCGGCAAATCCGTTGCGCACATAATCAGGTCGTCCACGTAGAGTGTAACGATCTGATGGAGCTGTTTGTTGCGCCGCAGGTACACGCTGTGATCCGCCTCACAGCGCTTGAAGCTGAGTTGTGCCATGAAGCTGTCCATCTGTTGGTACCAGCATCTGGGCGATTGTTTTAGCCCATACAAGGACTTCCACAGCTTACACACCTTGCCCTCCGGCGCCTGCACCCCCTCTGGCACCTCCATGTAGATCTCTTTGTCTATGATGCTGTTGAGGAAGGCCGTCTTTACGTCCATTTGGTGGAGCTCCATGTCCTTCGCGGCCGCCACCGCGAGGATCGCCCGGATGCTTGTTAACTTGGCAACGGGAGCAAACGTCTCATCGTAGTGCTCCCCCTTACGCTGTGCGTAACCCTTCGCCACCAGCCGCGCCTTGTATTTGTCAACCACACCCTCTTTTGTGAACTTGGTCTTAAAGACCCACTTTGAGCCGATGACCTTGGCATCTTTTGGCCTGTCAACCAGCTCCCATGTATCATTTTCCGTGATGGACGCCAGCTCGGATTTAATGGCTGCGTCCCATTGATCCCCTTCAGGCCGTGCAAGCGCCTCTTGCACGGTAGTCAGCTCCGTTGATGCAGCCAGCATGCACCGTGCCATGCCAATCCATCGACCGGTGCTTGCGTCGAAGCGCTTCCCCGCCTTTTGCTGCCTCCTGCTGCGGCGCGGTAGTTATGGTGGCACATCGTCACTCTGCTGCGATCCCTCCGACTCAGCACGCTTCGGTGAATCATCGACCGGATGGCTCCCCGAGGATCTCTCTTGTTCTAGCGAAACATCGCCCGAACGACCGGCACGTCCGGTGGATTTTCCACCGACGCCCGATGCACACTCTGTCGGGAGTGCGCGCCTCGGCACCCTAGGTGCCTCATCCGCCGGATCCTTCCGGTGGATGTCCTCATCAGCTTGATCGTCATCAGAGTCCTCCGCGTCGGCTGCCACCACTGGTGCACCTTTGCGCTCTGATGGCGCATCCTCAACTTCGGCGTTTGCCAGCTCCTTCTCGTAGTCAAGGAGCTGGAACCACTCCCCCGTCTTTGGAGAGTCCACCACGCCCACGTCGTTGCTACTGATGTAACTCTACTGCTCTTCGAACTCGACGTCTTGGCTGCGGATTACCTCCTCCTTGCGCATGTCATAGAGCTGGTACGCCTTATGCGCGCTCTCATAGCCAAGGATGAGATACGAATTTGCCCGCGGCTCCAGCTTTCTGTCACGCCTCTGCGCAGCCTGCACCACTGTGTGCGCCTTGCACCCGAATACGTTCAGGTGTGCCACACTTGGCTGGCGCCCGCTCCAAACCTCCTGCGGCATCTTCTAGCCGCTCCTCCCCTTCAGCACCGCTGTAGGAGTGAGGTTGATGGTGTAGCTTGCCGTACGCACAGCTCCCGTCCAGAAGCTTCGCGGCAATTCCGCATCCACCAACATGGTCTGTACCATGTTCAGCAGCGTCTGGTTCGCCAGCTCCGCCACGCCATTTGACTGAGGCGAATACGGCGTAGTTTGTTGCCATTTTCTGCCCTGCTGCTTCATCCACCCGCTACAGCCCACGTACTCTCCGCCGTTGTCGCCGCGTAGCGCTCTGACCTTCCGGTCAGTCTGCCTCTCCACTGCGGCGACATACTCCTTCAGCCGGTCCAGGACCTCGCCTTTCCGCTTCATGAAGTACACGAAGAGTTTTCTGCGGTAGTCATCAATGAAGGTGACGAAGTAACGCGCGCCGCTCTTTGATGCCGTCTTGAATGGTCCGCACACGCCACTGTGCACGACCTCCAGCAGGTCCGAGGCGCGATTCACGTTCTCGTTGAACGGTTTGCGCCGCGCCTTGCCCAAGATGCAAGGCTCGCACTTTTTGTGCACTGGTGCATCTGTCGCCTCTTCCGCACCGTCGATGACAAGGCCGCGTACCAGCTCACGCTTTGCCATCTCCTTCACGACTGCAAGTGAGGAATGCCCCAGTCGTTGGTGCCCGAGCTCCAGATCAGCTCCCCCTCCTTTAGCCAGGTTGACGGTGCGTTCTTGCAAGTCTGCTGAATCTGTCGCCGCGGGGATCACCTTGGTCTCCACGATGTAGAGGCCTCCCTCGCGATTAGCCTCCAGCACGGGCTCACCGCCACCGTCCTTCCGCACGACTGCCTCTCTTCTCCTGAAGAGCACCTCGTACCCGTTGTCAGTTAGGCGGCTGACACTTAGAATGTCAGCCAATCCGGGTACGTGCTGCACGTCCTTAATGACGCGCTGCACCCGATTTCCACCAACCACCACCTCCACGTGCACATCTCCTTGGCCAGCCGCCAGCTCGACCTTGTCGTTCGCGACCACCATGGATTTGCTGGACTTGGTGTAGTTGATGAACCCGACCTTCTCGACCTGGGTATGCTCCTCCGCTCCGGAGTCAAGGCATCGCCGGTTGGCCTTCTTGAGGTAGTGGTTTTGAGTGCCGTTGAGAAGCGCCTTCTTGCCTTTGGCGTCCTTGCCGCCGGCCTTTGCCTCCTCAGTGCACTCACGGGCCCAATGGCCCTCCTTGCCGCAGTTACGACACGCACCCTTCTTTGCGCCCTTCTTGCCGCCGCCCTGTCCGCCACCTCCCTTGGCCCCGCTTCTGCCACCACGCGTTTTGGTGACGAGGACCGATGAGGACGACGAGGACTCCCCGCAGCTCCGTCGTTGTGCCTCGTTGCGGATGTACTCTGCGACCACGCCATAGGTGAGCTTGTCCTCTGCCCATCCTCAAAAGACTGTAATGAGAGGGCTCCAACTGTCAGGAAGGGCCATGAGGAGGGCCATCGCCTGCAGCTGCGTGTCGATCTTCCACCCCACGTCGTTGCATTGTGAGGCAAGTGACTCGATCTGCTGCATGGCGGTGATAACATTATCTCCCTCCTCAATTCTCACTGTGAGGAGTCGCTTCATTGCGAAGATTTTGTTCGCCAGCGACTTGGATTGATGGATAGCACACAGTTTTTGCCAAGCTTCGGCTGCCAGCTTGCAGCCCTGGAAGTAGCCCCACTGTGACTCGGCCGTCCCGGACACCAGCAGCATGAGCACCTCCGTGTTCTTCTTTCCAAAGGCCTCCTTCTGCGCTTCCGTCGCCGTCGCTTCGTCGAGGACTTCCGTTCCCTTCATGACCTCCAGCAGCCCCTTATGCGCGAGGTGCAGCTCAAAGTGCCACCTCCATAGCCCGTAGCCAGGGCCACCTGCATACTTCTGGATGGGTTGCGTCTCCTTCTGCGCCATTTGCGCATTCTTCAACTTCGGGATCTCAGAGCTTGACGGCGATGTCGTCCTTGACGACAGTCCCGTCCGCCGCGAAAGCTGTGCGCGATGTGCAGACCGGTCAGGGCTATGGGCCCATAACCCTTTGTCAGGAAACGACCCCCGGGTGGAGGCAGTTCCAACGTGGCCCGACAGGTCTACTGTGTGTTCACGGCTATGTTTTGCGGGTGGTTCTGAGTCTAAGCATGAGCTTTCTGGTCGCCTCACGCTATGTTTCTGGGAGTCGAAGGAATTTGCGAGACAGTCACTTTTGCGAAGGGAATAACGCGATTTTGCATTAGTTTTTTAAACTTGAACATTACCTAAACATTTATAGGGCTAGTCATGAGCTCTCCAACGCACCAAACCGTGCGCGATTTGGAGAACCGTAGCTCCCGCTACGTCAGTCGAAGCACAGCACCCCAAACCAGCCGCTCACTCGGCGGCGCGCACTACGTCGCCCGCCGAGGCGCCTTCACACATCAAGGACCCATCAAAAACGCCATTCCGGAGGCGCAGATGTCCCTATGCGTAGTGGCGGCGCCCCTCGTGCCTTTGGGGTCTGTTTTGATGAGTTAATCATCGAGTTTGATGATGGGGATTGATGTGGGTCGAAACCTGTTCGCGGACTTCCAGTCGGAATTTTGGTGAAGTCCCCGAGTAACAAACTGTACTACTGAGTTTCGGACTCCGAGCCAGGATTTTGGCTAAGTCCCTCAGTAACAAACTGCATTCCTGAAATCCGGCGGATCATCCACCGGACGCCTCGGCAGTCCTTTCGGAGCAAAATCCCCAGATGGCATTTTGTTACTCGCTCCGGTCAATTATTCACCAGAAGTCGAACCGCGGCCGGCTCCCAGAACCGCAGCGCACACCCCAACTTTGGAAGCCCATATCTCCCTTGTTACTTGTCCGATTCCGGTGAAACAACTTCCAACAGATTCAGCAACTCTTCAACTTTCAGGGGAAATCCTTCACTTTAAGATCTGAGCAATCCTCGAGTCGCTGGATCCGTCGACAAAGCTTTTCCTCTCTCTGGCGGCTCGTCGGCGCCTCCCGGCGCCGCACTTGGGCATGCAGAGGGGCAAATCTTCAACAGAACCAAAGAAACCAAGCACGACATTGTAAATGAGGAGCTGCCACAAGCAGGATCTGCATCCGGCAAGGCGCAAATGGAACCAATGGCACCAACAGTAGTAGCGGAACAGGGGGCAACGGCGGTGCTTCCACCAGCAGCAGCTGCACCTGGCAAGGTGCTGAAGGCGCCAGCAACACCAGAAGCAGCTGTGGAGAAGCGAGTAAAGATGATGTTGCTATCAGTAGCAGCTGCACCCGGCAAGGCGCGTGCGTCGCCACCACCACCAGTAGCAGCAACGGAGAAGTTGACAACGGAGGCGCTGCTAAGCCAAGCTGCACGAACCCCGCGGTACAACAAGGCCTCAGCTTGTTGAGCCTGCCATTTCTGCGGTGCGACCCACTCCCACCTGGTGACAGACACCAGTGGCCCACCAGCTGCCAGAGGATGAGGATGCAGGAATCACTACAGGAGATGCAAAGGGATCGGCAGGAGCATGAAGAAAAGGAGCAGCAGTGAGGAGAGCTGGAGCTGAGCATGGAGACCGAGGACTGGGATGAGGAGGAAGGGCAAGGGATGGAGGAGGAAAATTCCACCCCGGGGTCCTGTCGAGAATGCAGGAAAGACATGAAAAAGGAGGAGGAAGTACTGTGTGAGGGATGCCGGGAAAGGCTGCACCAAGACTGTTGTGACGTCAAATTTCAGCAGCGTCTCGATTACATTGTCTGTAGTACCTGTGCTTAGGTGATGAGGTCAGAGGCAAGCATGGAAAGCAACGAGGAAAGAGAGAGATAAGGCAGGGCAGGAGAGGCCAAGGTCCCTCCACCACTGATACAAGATGAACAAGAGCCATGCGGCTACTATGAGGTGCCCGCCAATTGAACTACACTTATTCACTGTTTTTGGGGCAGACACCCAGTACATGATGCATGTCAGAGTCGTAAGCGAGCGAACGCAGGCAAGTCACAGCATGCAAGAGGTGTGGACCAGGGCTTTTGGAACGAGTGGATGGAAAGGAGAAAGGGAAAAAGGGAAAAAGGGAATCTGGCCCATGCGATGGATGGAGATGTGTGCGACGTGTCGAGAATTGCATGACCTTACTGAGAGTTACTGATGCCAGCAGTGCCCTCAACCGACGATGCGCCATCAACATCAGGAGTTTTGGGCTACATTGGGCGCATTTCCTAGAAGCACTACATGACATGGCAAAGGGGATGGGCGAGGGAAAGAATTGACGGAGTCCCACCACTGACACCTCAGATGTTAAGGAGGTGGAGGGTTGTGGCAAGTTCTCACAGCCGATCAGAACACAGCTGCAGAAATCATTTGTGTACAGGCTGGCCCTTCATCACATTTGCGGGGATGAGGAACTGGTGGCAAACAGGGGAGTCCATGTGTGCCTGATGAAAGGAAAAACGTTGAAGGAGAAAGAACAGGGCGCGGAGGGTCACAGAGCGCAAGGACGCCTGTGAACTCTATGCTTCACGGATCGTGGAAACACTAGGGCCAATGAAATGTGTGAGGCATGCAAGGAGCCTATACATCAAGCGTGTGGGGATGCTCTGCCATTGTATTCATAGGCAAGGATTGTGTGGGGAGATTGCGGTTGTTCAAAATCCAACTGAAGCGGAGGCAGCAGGAAAGTGAGGAAGGGGAAGAAGGGAAGGTAGGGGGAGGACAAGTGGCTAGTGAGGCAGTTGCACCATTGGATCTGTATGTAATGGGGCACCCCGTGGAGCAGCTACATTGTAATGCAGTCGCATTGCCCGGACAGGCAGGACAAGCGGTGAGGAGAGCCATGTTGTGCATGCGGGCCCTTAGGCACAACGACACGTCCCAGGTGAGGGACGTGGTCATGAGTACTATATGACAGGCTTTATGGCTGATGCCAGAGTGGTGCAATCATTCCGGTCTCCAGCAGCAAGAGGTCTCGTGCCATGCCTCTCAAGCACCGACAAAAGAACCCGGGGGACTATCGCTACTGGGACACAACAAATCTTCATGGCGTAGCGATCCACCGGCCACTCTGAGCTGGGCACATTCTGGACGGACCCTGGGAGAACCCAGAGGGCAAACACCACCTGAGCAATCAGGATCACGGCACCGGCTTATTGCTTTGGCAAATGTTATTCCTGAAGTTTGGCTGGAAAGGAAGAGCAACAACATTGACCGGTAGAGCAAGGAAGGGCTGATGGGAGGCACGTGTTGCCTCCCGGCATTGCGTGAAGCAGCAAAAGGAGCAATGCAAGGGACATCAGGCAGGCCGCAAGCAGATATTACAAGAAGGATGGTCGGACGCAGTGTACGGATGGGAAGCAGTGCTGCCGCCAGGAGTGTGCCGACCAGAGACCCATTGGAGAGAGGGCACTACAGGGGCCGAGCTGTCCCTGGTGTGAAGAAAAGGCGTCAGTGTGCTTGGCAGTGTGGTCACTGTATAAGACAAATACATCTCGACAGTGGCACTAGTGTGAAGGACTGGAGATGGTTATGCGTCCCATGCCTCAAAAGCACCCAAGGCATCCCTCGGGAGGTGGCATTGCTGGTCGATGCAAGAGGGACCTCACGCCTCCCATCGCAAAGTGTGGCTATTGCAAGCGAGCAACACATGGTGCATGCATCAAGACAAATGCGGAAAGACAAGGTAACTGCACCAGCTCTTGGACAAGGAAGCGCACCGGGACAGGGGAAGAGGACTTTCCTAGCTGTCTAGAAGCCCTCCAAGGAGTGCCCCCCTGGTGCGATAAATCTGGACTCTTTGTGCACAGACACTGTGTAAAGAAGGTGGGGGAGATGAGACGGCGGCACGGTAGCTGCATCAATCTGTATCAATGCCATAGGTACACAAAAGCAATATGCTGGCCTTGCGTAACCTGCTTGTACCCCGTTCGCATAAGAAAGTGGTACTGCATCACTTGCAAAAACAGGGTGCACCTTGAATGTGCGCGTCACTATAATGACCCCGAGAAGGGATTGCAGGGTCCGCTCTACCTCAAAGGTGAACAAAGTGACGAGGCAACAATGAGGGTGAAGATGCAGCAGAGGGAAGCGGTGCACGCGCTCCAAGAGCATCTTGAGGCAGGGGCAGAGGATGAGAGAAGGAGAGCTCCACCACGCCAGAGTCCTAGAGCACAAAACAAGGGAAACATGCAACATGAGAACCTTCATTGAAAGTTGTATGCAATCAAAAGAACAAGGTGGACAGAGGAGGTATATCTTTCACCAGAAGTAGGAGCCCCAAGGAAAAAGGAACCCACCAGGGGAAGAAGTGGTGAAGTATGGCGCGGCTGATGGCAAATGGTTTACCGGAGAACGTGGGGAGGTGAAGATGGACGGAATGGCTGGGAAATGGATGGACAGGTACGTCTAGCTTGATTTATTGATGTAGGGTATGACAGTGTTAATGGGATTTTGTCCATCCACTGGAAGGAGAGCAGAGGAAGACCCGGAATGACGGACTTAGTGAGTGGAACCAGAGGGTATTCAAACAGCACATGGCAAGGGCCAGATAATCTGAGACGGTGAGCTCACATCCGGCAAGTGGCGGAGCGCAAACAGGTAGTGCGGACATATCTTATGGCCCTGCTAGACTGATGTGCAAGGTGGAAGGCAACACCAAGGCTGGCTTGATATCACTGGAGCCGCCCTGAACCTCGCAGGCAGGTGCGGCGACCGAGGCGTCCACCTCGTGTGAGTTTGATACACAAGCCATGGAGGCACCAAAGGATAGGACCACCTGGAGGGCGCAAGGCAGGCAATGCGGGCTGGGAAACGAGCACACGGTGGAATATAAAATGCTACTTACAAATGGTAAATGAACACTGACACTGAAATAACAGCCTGCTAAGATGCCCAAGACCTATCACCCGCCGCGAGGCTCTGGGCGCGATTCAGTTTCCGTTGGTGCACGATTCAGAGATTGTTGCCCCTCAAACAACCCAAGATGGCAGAGTGAGATCGTCGTCTCATCTCACAACAGGATAGTGTAGAAAAATGAGATGTGTGTGTGTGTGTGTGTGTGTGTGTGTGTGTGTGTGTGTGTGTGTGTGTGTGTGTGTGTGTGTGTGTGTGTGTGTGTGTGTGTGTGTGTGTGTGTGTGTGTGTGTGTGTGTGTGTGTGGGGGTGCGCGGGTGTGTGTGTGTGTGTGTATGTATGTGTGTGTGTGTGTGTGTGTGTATGTGTGTGTGCATTTTTGTGTGTGTATGTATGTGTGTGTGTGTGTGTGTGTGTATGTGTGTGTGCATTTTTGTGTGTGTATGTATGTGTGTGTGTGTGTGTGTGTGTATGTGTGTGTGCATTTTTGTGTGTGTATGTATGTGTGTGTGTGTGTGTGTGTGTATGTGTGTGTGCATTTTTGTGTGTGTATGTATGTGTGTGTGTGTGTGTGTGTGTATGTGTGTGTGCATTTTTGTGTGTGTATGTATGTGTGTGTGTGTGTGTGTGTGTATGTGTGTGTGCATTTTTGTGTGTGTATGTATGTGTGTGTGTGTGTGTGTGTGTATGTGTGTGTGCATTTTTGTGTGTGTATGTATGTGTGTGTGTGTGTGTGTGTGTATGTGTGTGTGCATTTTTGTGTGTGTATGTATGTGTGTGTGTGTGTGTGTGTGTATGTGTGTGTGCATTTTTGTGTGTGTATGTGTGTGTGTGTGTGTGTGTGTGTATGTGTGTATGGAGTGTCCTGAATTGCATGGGATGGCCACTGCCAGTGGAGCACATCACGGAGCCATCATGGCTGGGACCTGAGTTTCCAATGGAGCACGTGGCACCCTGAAGGAGCATGGGTGCACAGGTGTCTCCAGACCAGCTTTTTACGCCACCTGTCTTTGCTGTAATGTTAAGAGGCGGCAAGAGGCGGCACGGGACACTAGATGTCGGGTTGCTAAGTCCGCAGAGGAGAGGCCTGAGGCTTTTTGCAGCTACTGACAGTACAAGCAGGAACTCCACCGCCTACAAGAGGAGAATCACCCGATTCCCTCGTCTCATGCAGTAGGCAACTTTCGTAAACCGCTGGCCTTCGGACGTGTGAGACCAGCGGAGTCTGCTCAGTTTAGGACGGGCACATAAGTGTTGGAGCAAGCAACAGGCCAAAAGGGGGGAAGTTGCAGAAAAATGGGTCGGGAAACGGCAATGGGCGGGTGTAAGAGGCGTAACGCTTGCCCGTGAGGAGAAATCTACGGTAATCGATCGCCCATCTGAATGGCGCACATCACCACATAGGGTTTTTGAGATCGCAAAGTTCGACGAGGGATACGAAGATGACCAACCAACGATACTACTAAACGTTTAGCCTTAAGGATGCAGAAGTCACATGATCGTACCGGCACTGTTAGATGGGAGAGTTTCAGAGTGCTTCGTAAGCAACGACATTGTTTGCAAGCTGGGTTTGCAAACTGAACCATGTGTGTTTGAAGGACAAAACGTCAATAGGAGACTATGGATGCAAAGAATCCGAGAACCACTACGATTACAACTGGGGGATCTTCAGGATGTAATGGTCTGGAGGTCTTGTCCTATGAGCGATCACTAAATTATCCTCGTACGAGATTTCCTGTACCAGCACAATCCATAGGCCGACTGGAATAGCGGCAACATCTACGTGGAGATTGACGGTGCCAAACGACAACTTTTGAGTACGGGATGGAAGCCGACACTGGAAGCAGCAAAGGTGGAAGCAAAAAAGGAAACCACGGAAGTCGAGAAGCGACAATCGGTGCAGCCGATACCACTCAACATCGTAAAGCACTGTCTACAACGAGGAGCTCGTGTGTGGCTGGTGAAACTTGAGCCAATGGGAGAAGTGGAAGTGGCAGCAGCTACATCATCAGCCTCATCGCCCTCGACGAAGTTCGGGATGGTGCCAAAAGAGTTCGCACCCCTCATCCCGGAGTTTGCAAACGTCTTCGTCGACAAATTTGCAAAGACTTTACCTTCTCAACAAGAAATCAACTATAGAACTGAAGCTACGTAGCATGCCTACCATCCGAGGGGCCTATCGGATGAGCAATCACAAGCTGACCGATCTAAAATAGCAGCTCGACGAGATGCTCGGTTAGGGGTTCATCCGTCCATCCACGTCACCATACACCGCAGAAGTACTATTCGTGAAAAAGAAAACTGGCGAGATGCGGATGTGCGTGGATTATGGGGCGTTGAACGACGCTGCCATCAACCGCTGCCCTCTCCCTCGAGCTGATAAACTTTTTGACCAACTCCGAGGAGCCCGGATTTTGAGCAAAATCGACTTACGCAGTGGATATCACCAGATACGCGTGGCAGCCGCAGACATTGAGATGATGGCGTTCCGAACTCGCTACGGGTACTTTGAGTTCACAATCATGTTGTTTGGAAGCACAAATGCCTCGGTGACATTTATGTTCGTAATGAACAACATTTTTGGTACGTACCTCGAGAATTGTTTCCTGGTGTACCTCGAGAATGTTTTCCTTGGTGTACCTTGACGACATTCTGGCGTACAGTCGCAACCCAGAAGAGCACGATGGATATGTTCGAAAGGTTCTTGAAGTTCTACAAAGAGAGATTTATTTTGGAAAACTCTCAAAATTCGACTTCGTTCGTTGTTCGATAGAGTTTTGGGTCACGTCAACAACAGTGGACGGATCACCATGTATCCGAAAAAAGTGGTAGCAGTCGCTGATTGGCCCATGCTGACCAACGTTTGAGAAATTCAGGTTGTTCACGGATTGTGCAATTACTTCCGACGATTCATACGGGACTATGCCCAAGTGTCAGCGCCTCTTTCCAACCTCACTCGAAGAGAAAATGAGTGGTGGTGGAAAGACAGTGAACAAGAAGTGTTCACCACTTTACGGAGCGCTCTGACACCGCTCGGAGACGCCGTTCTGGGCGGGCGTGTAGGGCGCAGACGTCTCATGGTGGATCTCGTGGAGGCGAGAAAGGTTGTGGTCTTACCTAAGTACTCACCACCGCGATCGGAGTGAAAACGGCGAAGGGAGCGGCCACACTCGCACTCCGCAAGGACAAGCCATTCCTGGATGGCTCGGGCGACATCGCTCTTTTGTCGAAGGCAGAAGACCCAGCGGTAGCGAGAATAGTCGTCAGTGAGGGTGAGGCCATAGGGGCCATTCTCGCCGACAGAATCGGTAGGGAGAGGACCCATGACATCCAAATGGACGAGATTGAGAGGGGAAGAAGCACGGGAGGAATACAAAGGGTACGTGGACCGGTGCATGTTCACCTGAGCGCAATCAATGCACTCGGTGGGACACGGGAGAGGAGAAGTCTCCGGGTGAAGGCCCTTTCCTGGCTGGGTGTGGAGCATGCCGTCTACGACGGCAGAGTGGACAAGCGGTGGTACAAGAGACGGGTGTGCTGAGGAGAGAGCATGCTCGTGACAAACACATGGCCTGTGGTGGCCGACGGGGAGGAGACGGAAGGAGAGGAGGAGAGGCAAGGTACATGCTACAGGTTGCCACGGGCGGTGGCATGCAGAATGATAAGATGAGACGGATGCAACGACACAGTGCCAACACCACGCGAGTGCACAACGTCCATGCTCATGTGGTCAAGGGCAGTAACGGACAAGAGGCTGAGCTAAAGACCTGGGACAAAAAGGACATCGGTAAGAAGGACGTTACCGGCAGGAACACGGAAACGAACGACGCCAACACCATGGACAAGCAACACGTGTCTGGAGCCCGTTCGAACACCGAAGACATCGCCTACAGGGCCGAGCATACTAAAGGCCTCACAAGAGGCCGTCATGTGATGCGTGGCTCCGGAGTCGATGATATAGGTCTCAGCAGGGTCCTGGACCTGGGTCGCCAGATTGCTCACGGTCACATGGCAGCAAGCAAGGGACGCGGACGCGATGGATGGAGGCCCGAACCGAGACTGCCAATCGTCAAGCCACGCAACGTCATCATGGAAAGGGGTAGAGGAGGCCATGGGAGACGACGAGACAGACGAGGAAGCGGGACACGACCGCAACTCAGTCTCAGTCATGCAGGGCTGGGCAGGAGAGCAGGATGTGATGCAACTCGCTCTTCCCTGGGGAGGAGGGCAAGGCAGGCCGAGCTGGAACGCGATGAACTGCTCCACCTGTTGCTCACGGGAGGACGGCCTCGGGGTGTAGACTGAGTACGAAGTGACGGCACCGGAGCCCCGGTAGGAGGAGGACTGTGCTGGCGAGGGAAATGGAGGCACCGACGGCTGCGGATGGTGTGGCTGCGACGCGGGTGTCGGTTGGACTGGCGAAGCGAGCGGAGTGGTGGAGCTACTGGACGAGGCCGAGGCATCAGAGCTGGCAACAGCTAAGGTGGCAACGGCGAGAAGGCTCTCCCGTTGGCGACGCATGCTGGCGATGACGCGCGCCTCGTCCGTCGATGGAGGGCACGTGTACCACCCGTACCTGGGCTGGCCACAGTTGTGGCAGACCGAGCCGCCACTGCTAGATCCGGTCGGCGGCTGCTGTTGCTGCTACTGTTGACCCTTGGCTTTCTTGTTCCAACGCTTCTTCTTCCCCGACGACAATGAGGTAGCTGCAACAGGGGAGGCGACGGCCACGGAGGAGACAACAAGGGAGGCGAGAGCCTTTGTGCGCTCGAGTTGGGACTCCAGACGAGCTTCCTCGATCCGGAGAAAGAGCTCGTATGCCCAGGGCATGAGGGTGCCCTGGGCCACCATGGTGGAGAGGACATCGTGAGAGTAGTGCACGAAGATGTCTGTGTACGCGGTGGTGGCATCGCGCTTGATGGTGAGGAGCGCGGCAAGAGGGGGTGGGACAGAGGTGCCAAGGCGACGAAGAATGTCCATCGCCCACTACGAGTAGGAGCTGACCGTCTCAGTCTCCCCTATGTGCATGGAGTTGAACTCCCGCAGAAGGCGACTGGTCTCAGCCTCGCTGGACAGGCGATGGGGACGAGTGAGGACGTGCCACGCGGCTGCAGGGTCTGGGGTGTTGCCAGCGGTGAAGTCGCTGAGGAAGGGCTCTAGGGCGAGGCGAGAAGCCGGAGGGGCGACAGGGACTAGAGAACGTACGGCAAGACCAGTGTCATATAACTGGTCAGCCTGGGTGGGGTCATACGGGAGGGTGTAGTATGCCCTCACCCTGCGCCCATATCTGGAAGTTGAGCTCCCAGCTCCGCAACTGCTCGTCTGCCTAAAGCTGCGGCGGCGGCGTCTCAAAATCCTTTTGCCTGCCGCCGGCGCCCAGAGTGGTGCCAAGGATGGAGGTCACGATCTGCCGCTAGCGCTGAGTCTGCTGCTGCGCCAGGTAATGCGTGGCAGCGGGTAGAGCTGGGCTGACGTGCCCTGGTGGGATGAATGGCGGCTGCGCATTGGTGGGCGTATGGGAGGCCAATGGCTGTAGCACTGCAAGCTGCTGCGTCAAGGCGGCGAGCTGCTGCTGAAGAGCAGCCAGGGGGTTAGGGTTGCCTCCAACGACGCTAGGGAGCTGCTGTTGCTGTTGCTGTTGTTGCTGCTGCTACTGTTGTTGTTGTTGTTGTTGTTGTTGCTGCTGCTGCTGCTACTGTTGTTTTTGCTGATGCTGCTGCCGCTGCTACTATTACTGCTCCCAATGCTGCTGCTGCTACTGCTACTACTGCTATTACTACTACTGCTGCTGCTACTGTTGCTGCTGCTGCTCCTGTTGATGCTACTGCTGCTGCCGCAATTGCTGCCGCTGTTGCTGCTGTTGCTCGTACTGCTACCATTGCAGCTCTGGAAGAAAGGGGGGCTAGGGGTCCCCCCAACAGAGGAGGAACCCTCCTAAGTGGGGCTGCCAGCCATGGTTTGGTGTCCCTTGGTTCTTTTATTTTTGTTTGTTTGTGTTGCTGATGCCAACATTAACATCCGCATAGGGTGGCTGACGTCAGCAGTTGCCGCCGCGTTATGTGCAGGGCTAATGCTGAATCCCTTCCCACCCTTTGGTTTTCTTCCCCCATCCCCTCCTTTTCTGTTGATGATGTCAAAAGTGACATCAGCAGCGGGATGCTGATGTCAGCAGCGGCGGTTGTTGGGGCTGCTGCTGGAGCTGCTACTGGTGCAGTTGCTGTTGCTGGTGCTACTAATGCTGCTGTTGCTGGTGGTGGTGGTGGTGGTGGTGGTGGTGGTGGTGGTGGTGGTGGTGCTGCTGTTGTTACTGCTGTTGCTACTACTGCTACTGCTGCGGCTATAGTTGTAGTAGCAACTGCTGTTGCTACTACTGCGGGCTGCTACAAATGCTGGGGCTGCTGCAACAGCTATGGCAGCTGTTGCAGCTGCGGCAGAGATGTTGGTGGGGTGGGGGGTAATTCTTTCTGTTGTTTTTTTTCTTTTTTTTTTCTCTCTCCATTGTCTGTCATAGCTGGCTCCTCTGCTTACTGTAGGCAACGTGCAGCGAGCCCGCTGTTTGCTGTCAATAGCGAGTCCATTGCCCGCAGCCCGTCGCTCGCAGCGAGCTGCGGGTTGCGAGCAGCAACAGCCGCTGTGCTGCCGGCGGCTGCTAACTGCTGTTGCTGCTGTAGCTCGCTGCTGCTGCGACAGCTACAGCATGCTCCTGTTGCTGCTCGCTACTGCAGCTGCTACTCGATGCTCGCTGTCGCTGCAGCTCGCTTCTGCTGCGGGCTGTTGCTGCGAGCCGCTATGGGGTGCTGCTGCTGTGGGCTGTTGTTGCGGGCTGTTGCTGCTTAGAGCTGTTGTGAGTTGCTGCTTTTGCTTGCTGCCGCCGCTGCATGCAGCTACTACTGGCTGCTGCTACCACTGCTCGCTAGCGTTTCCGACAGCTCCCGCTACTACATACTGCTGTTGTTGCTTGCTGGTGCGAGTCAGTGTACTTGGGTGACGTTGCAGCGTCTGTCATCGCCCGTAGGTGTCGGACGCAGCGTGCTTCTTACCTCCTCGCGTCACACGTGGGGGTTAGTGCTGCCGAAAACAATTTGGCAGCATTTCCCTTGGCCCATAGGTCGTGGGAAAAAATCTGTCGCTGCCACTTGGCGGTTCAATGTTGCCTGAAAAAATGCGGTAACATTTCCCTTGCACTAGCACATATGGGGGTCCACCGGCGTTGTCTGGCACCTGTACGCCAGTCTTCTGCTGCTGTTGCTACGCTCTATCTCTGATGCCAAGCTAGAAATGCTAGGCAGCAAGTTGGGGCAACAGCGTTGTTGATGTAGCGTGCGGGCTTCCATGCTCGTTGCTTAAGTCTGCCGTCCCCTCAGTCTGCTGCTCTGGAGTCTAAGTCTGGAAGCTGTGGGTTTGTTACTCAGAAACGCGCGCGCCAGTGTTAGCGCCAAAAAGCAGCTAAAAACTGAAAGTGACTAATTAGGAATGAAGAATAAGCAACAAATGGAGACCCCTCTAAGTTCTAGCTTCCCCCCACTAGTGTAGAACTTGTTACTCAGCTAACCAGCCAATCAGAAAATAGTCCTAGACCTATTTTCTGGCAGGCAGGGTTTTCTCGGTGAGCCCTGCCAGACGCCCGACAGCCCAAAACCAGGGCGTCGTCCGTTTTGCGTGAAACCTGGACCATACCATAATAGCGA
>SZWC01014032.1:0-23010 GCA_023375785.1 Penium margaritaceum
TTTGCAAGGTTGCTTGACTGATAGATGGAGCATAATTCTGACCACGATGTTTTGGCGTCGGTGCATCCTTGGATGTGCCCAAGTTATGGCGGACATAACACAGACACAAGGAGAGCCAGCACCTTTTCATTGAACTTCTTGTAGTCTCTAGCTGAGCAGTATCATCGCCCTTCATGAGCTCAAGAATCCCCTTGTGGTTGAGGAAGACCTCAAACTGCCACCTCCATAACGTTAAGTCTATCCCATCAAACTTGAGGACAATGCAGCTGCTCTCTTGCTCATTGGTGGCAATGCCTTGATGCTCGAAGCGTGAAAACAAGTTGACTCCACACCTCTTAAAGGTGTGGGCCCATAACCCTTTGTTGGCGTGAAGGTGAGTGTGCACCCTGGAGGATCCATAGTAGTGGCTAGTTCATACTACCAAATACTTTTGGAGATACTAAAAGTGTGGAGGCAACCCGTTCCAAGGATGGAAAACAACTTGTGAGAGTGAGTGGTAATAGTTTTGGCCTGAATTAAATGGGAATGAACTCTTGATTAAGGCTCGAAGGTAGTAGCATTTTATAGCCAGTGATCTAAGCTTTCCATAAGGTTTCCACCAGGTTTGAAGCTACCTAGAAAACTCTACGGCTTCTAGAGTGTCCCTTGGTAGGCTGTCCTTTTTCCCACCTAGGAAGGAAACCCCTCCGTCCTCTAGAAGCTTCTGCCACTTCCTATATTCCTCAACTTACTTCTAGAAAGTGGGAAGGTGTCTAGAAGACCAAGACACCTCTTGATGCCTTGTAGAACAAGACATCCCTTCTAGAAGATGTACCACCTTCATGGACCGTCCCCTAGCCTTCTTGAAACTTAAAGAGAAACTCTAGAAGTTAAGCTAGCTTCCTGTCACCTGTTTTCCACCTCCCTTGAGACAAGGCAGAAATTCATCTTGCAGGACTTGAACCGGGGCCATTGCTTCCAGAGATAGCCAACATGAATCACTAAGAAACCTGGGCTTGCTTTCTTGGTATTCCTTTTTAGATTCATTGTTGTCATGGCGAGGAGCACACCTCCAACACACAATGACTGCCTTGACATCTCAGAAGTTTGCAGCAGTATCATCATAGTTTACAACACTCAACAAAGAGTCCAAAGGGATTTTCCCAAAGGAAATGCTTTGACAGTTACCTTCATGGCAAAGCATCTACCAAAAAATAGACCTGAAGCAAAGCCACAGACCAATGGTGAAGGGGACCTATCCGATGAGAGATCGGGAGCTGACCAAACCCAAGAAGCAATTGGACAAGATACACGGTCAGGGGTTCAGCAAACCTCCCACGTTACCATATGCGACACCTGTAATTTTTGTGAATAGAAAACCGGCGAGATGCGGGTGTGCATGGACTGCCAAAAGCTTAACGCCATCGCTATTAAGAGCCACTACTCTCTCCTGTGAGCAGACGAACTTTTTGACAAACTCTGAGGGTTACAGATTCCCAACTAAAACAACCTACACAACGGCTATTATCAAATTTTTATATCTCAAAAGGATGGTAGGGAGATAGCATTTGCTCCAGATACTGGCACTTCAAGTTCATAGTTATTCTGCTTGGACTCACAAACACCCCTGCAACATTTATGGCGATAATGAATAACGTATTCCGCACGTACCTTGACGACTTTCTTGCCGTTTACCTTGATGACATCCTGGTATACAACTGCACCCTAGAGGAGCACATTGGACATATCCGAAAAGTTCTATAAGTTTGAGAAAGAGAGGAAGATATTCACAACGTCCTCAAAGTGTGACTTTGGTCACCGTTTGATGGAGTTTCTGGGCTACATCATTGGGGGTGGAAGGATCACCCTGGAACCGAAAAAGGTGGAGTCAATTGCTGATTGGCCGACGCCCACCAATGTTTGGGATGTCCAAGTATTCTTGGACTTTTGTAAGTACTACCATTGATCCTTAAAGGAATACGCTTGAGTATCAGTACCTCTCTGTGATCTCACAAAAAAATTATGGAGTGGAATTGGAGGGACAATAAACAAGAATTGTTAAACCCTTTGAGAAATGCTTTGACCTCAATGCCAGTCTTACAATTGGAAGATCTAACAGTAGACTATATCATAGCCACTAACACATCCAATCAAGCCATTGGAGCAGTTCTCCCCCAAGACCACGTCCGAGGAGAACAACTGATCACATATGTTATGAGAAAACAACGTTGGCCTGAGCTCAACTATGCGGTGCACGAGACAAAATACGCGTATCGGTACACAGGTTCAAGACATGGCGGTACTACCTGGAATTCCGACGTGTTGTTTGCACCAACCATCATGCCCTAAAACATCTCAAGTCTAAATTGGATCTATTCACAAACTCGATGGATGGAGTTCCTTGAGACCAACTTTGACTACGACCATCGCAACCGTAGAAGGAATAGCACGGTTGTTTTCAAACCAGATCGTACAATTATACGACATGCCATGAACCATTGTCAGCAATGGAGACGACCGCTTCACGAGCCATTTTTGGCACAAATAGATGAGGAGTCATGGCAGTTGGATCCAACTATCGACGGCGTTCCATCCTCAAAACGATGCACAAAGGTAAAGGACCAATCAAATGCTCAAACAATTTCTCCGCACATTATGCGGGCCGCACGAGACCGATTGGGTAGCCAAATTGCGACCGCCAAACTGGCATATAACTTTGCCACTTCCACGAAAACAACTAGAACCCCTTTCAGTGTGGTCTATGACAAGTTTCTCGCCACACCGGCTGCATTGCAGAGTCAGCAAAATCCTCGAGGTCAAAATCTACCTTATCCCTTGAACCTCTTACGTTACGTTTGGCGTAACAGTAAGTTCCTGTTATGTCTGCAACGTACAAGTCCCTAAAACACACGAGTGGGCATTTCTGTTCTTATATTCATGGCCCACCACGAGGCAACTCCAGGATTTTTCCGCCGTTCTGCTGAGGGTATTCGGGCCAACAGCCCGACCTTCAGTCTTCCATTCTAGAAGTTTCTGACAACTTCGATCACTTTCCAGAATGGTCGATAGAAGTGTCGCAAACCATATCAATATTTTGCCATTGTTTGATCAACTTCTTGATGATGCTCACTTCTGAAGAAGCATCGCGATATTTTCAAAGCCCCTCGACTTCTTGCCAAAGCTTCTTGAGTCCACCAGTCACAGCGCGACTTCTTGCGTCGCTCGGCTCGAGCATAGAAGACCCAAATTATGCCTCATTCTCATTCTTGCCATGTCATATATATATATATATATATATATATATATATATATATATATATATATATATGCTTGACACAGTAGAAACTTGTCAATGAAGTACACAAAGTGCTTAATACAAGTTATCCACTTGTCCCAAACACCCAAATTGTATTTTTTCCTGTACCTCATCCATGTGAACCACCTATGTTACACTCGGCGTAACACTTGGTATGAGAGCACAACGGAGTGGAGGGGCATCCAACGTATTAACTATTTGGAGACATTCTCGCGCAAGTCCTTTTTGCATCTATAGCGTTCAGAAGATCACAGAATTTGTGATGACAACGGCGAACCAAGCGAGCCCACCCGGCAATGAGCAACAGTCCCAGGTGAGTACTCTTGGCGATGGCGGATCAGCAACACGCAAATGATGATGCTCTCCAAGTGGCAGTGGCAACGTTTATGGTGAATGTCGCAACACCGAATAATCCAACGGACCTCTTGGGCTCGACAAACCCTTTGCTTCCGCTGTAGGCTATTGGGTTGACACCTTGCACGATGGGAGGCACCGGCCAAGTGCAAATCAACAAATGCCTGTATTCATTTTTTTTTAGACTTGAGAGCCTCAACACCCATGTGCTCCAACAGCTCAATGCGACAGTGGAGGAGCTTTGAGTTTCTTGTGCGTGCAAAACAACACTCATCGAGAGAAATCTGGAACTCAAAAGTGAACCCACTATTTGACCGGTACGCCTTCAGCCGTTCGATCCCGCAAACTCCAAGGGACAAATGGTTATGATGTGGCTGACAAGTTTGGTGGTATACTTCACCACTGCTGGAGTCAGTAACAACAAAAAGAAAACTGACCTCGCGGCCTCGATTTTCCATGGCACAGCTTTGAGTTTGGTTGTCCAATCTAAAAGCCATCCAACGAGAGTAGGAGACCAGCGGAGCTATGTCAACGGCTCTCGCGACCTCTCTCATAATGTTGACCGCAGGACAGGTTTTACTACCTCTTGAGCACATTAATCCAATGTGGCATGACGCTCTCACGCCATTGGAAACGTGGAGTGACTTTGGACGTGCTACACTTTCTTGTATTGGGATTGAATGACAAGTCTAACGCACGGTACAGACTCCAACGTTTGTGCCATCACTCGAGCTGGGAAAATAGAGCTTGGCGTCTCTGCGAATTCATCACCTGTAGTGACCTTGCCCTTGACGAGCTATATTTTTACTACAATCGTCGTTTTTAGCATCCAAGACATCCTTCCACAAATAATCGCAGCAACCAACCACATCGATGGCATCAACAACAACTCTCAAATGCAGGAATCCAATGGCTTGTGGCCCTAAAGCCACAATCCTTATTGTGGCAGAGGGAAGTCACCACTGGTGAAAACCTCATCTCCGATGGAAATTGACATCATCGATCAGCGTGATCAATGGCTATGCTGGACTTGCAAAAAACCAGATCATGTATTACGCGACTACACAAAGCAGCAATAGCAAGCCAAAAGGGGAAGAAGGCATAGAAAAATAGTGAGGAATCAGGAAACGATAGAGGGCAGGAATAGACAGCAAGGCTCTTGTCTTGTCGGAAAATTTTGCGCGAACCGATTGCCCATCTAAATGGCTCACATCAGCACAGACAAAGATTCCTGATATCACAAAGTTCGAGGAGGGATGCGAGGATGACCAACCGGCGATACTGCTACAAGGGCAACCGAGGGGTTGTGAAATTTGCATAACAATACTTGCACTACTTGATTATTGGAGCTTGTCATCGTTTTTCCAGCAATGACATGGTTCAAAAGCTTTGTTTGTAGACTGAACAAGGAGTTTTGGAAGGAAAAATTGTGGACACATGATTACATATCCGTTGACTTTGTGAACCACTCCAATTGAAAACTGGAGGTCTGCACAACAAAAGGGTCTATAGGACTTGCCCATGAGCAACCATAAAGTCATGTTTGGGTGAGATTGCCTACACCGGCATAATCCATAGGTCGACAAAGTCTACATCAGCATTGATGGCATAAAGGAGCACTTGCCTCTGGTCGAGCGACCCACGATGTAACGGCGGTTACGAGAAGCAACAGAGGTAGAAGCACAGGAAGTTGGACTAGCCACAAAATGCCATTGGTATATCTGGAAGTGGCCAAGTGATACTTGAAGCGCGGAGCTCAAGATTGGATAGTCCACATGGAAGCAAGGGAAGTGGAATAAATTACAACTGCCGAATAGACAACAACCTCATCAACACCCGAGAGGTGCATAGTAGTACCGAAAGATTTTGCGGAGCTTATCCAGGAGTTCGAAGGGTTTTTTTTTTCTTTTTCTGGATAAACTACCCAGAGAGTTATCACTGAAACATTTCATAAATAATCAGAAAACCTGAAGCCGGACAGCAGACCGATGATGAAGGGGACCTGTCGGATGAGCTATGACAAGCTGGCTGAACTCAAGAACTCACTTGATGAGATGCTCGGACAGGGATTCATCTGACCCTCCACGTCACCCTACGCAGCACCAATACTTTTCATAAAAAGAAAAATAGGAGAGATGCGGATGTGTGTGGACTACCGAGCATTGAACCACATCACCAGAAATAACCGCTGTCCCCGCCCATGAGCAGATGATGTTTTTGACCAACTTCGAGGGGCCAGACTTTGAGCAAGATTGACTTACACAGCGGCTATAATCAGACCCGTGTATCTGACAAGGACATGGAGAAGACATCCTTCTACGCCAGATACAAGTACTTTGAGGTCATAGCCATGCTGTTTGGTATCACAAACACCCCCATAATATTTATGGTGTCGATAAACAACATTTTTTGCACGTACCTTGATAAATTTATCGTCGTGTATCTTAACAACATCCTAGCATACAACCACACCCCAAAGGAGCACGATGGGCATCTCCGTCGTGCTTCTTGAGATTTTACAAGGAGAGATTTTTTTTTTAAATCTCTCAAAGGTTGTCGTTTGATCAAGTGTTTTGGCCACATCATTCGCGACGGACGGAAAACCATGGACCTAAAAAAGGTGGAGGCAATTGTTGATTGGCTGACGCCCACAAATGTTTGGGAAATCTAGGGGCTCTTGGGCTTTTGCAATACTACCTTCGGGTTTTCAAGGACTATTCTCGGGCGTCACCACCTCTCTCCGATCGCACCTGGAAAACCACCAAGTGGAATTTGGGGGACAGCAAACAAGACGTCTTTAAATCTTTGAGATATGCTGTGACCTCGGGGCCAACCTTGCAATTGGCATATCAAATGGTGGACTACATCATGGTCACCAACGCGTTTGATCGAACCATCAGAGCCGTTCTCCTCCAAGAGAACGGCGGTCGAGAACAACTGGTCGCCTATATGTCAAGAAAAACAACCGCGCCGGAGCTAAACTACACGGTACACATGAAGGAGATGCTCGCAGTCATGCATGCGTTCAAGACATGGTGATGCTATCTAGAATGTCAGTGTTGCATCGTCCACACCGACCATCATGCCTTGAAATATCTCAGGACCTGGCCAAATCTAAGCTGACAACAAACTTGATGGATGGATTTATCTGAGTCCAACTTCGACTACGATATCAAGTAATGGCCTGGAGAAAAATCTGGTGGATACTCTAAATTGACAACTAGATTTAATGGCTGAGATAAGCACGTTGCTTGTCGTATGAGACCTGTGCCTCGCGAGGCTATTCACAAAGGGTTAGGAGGAGTTTGATGGATAAGATAAAACTAAGTTTTGATTCGAGGACCCTTTCTAGCGACGACAATTCACTCGATAGGTCATCGTACCTCCAAACAAGGAACTGTGGTGGATTCTATTGGAGGAGTGCCAGGACACCAGTCCAGGTGGACACTTCGGCAAGACGCTAAAAAAGCTAGCAACGTGCTACTGGTGGGACAAGATACAGGTTGATATGAGGACCTTTTGAAAATCGTGCGACACCTGTGGGAGAAAACAATCTTGTCGCACACGGCCACCTGGTCTACTTCAACCCCTACTCGTTCTGACAGAACCATAGACCAACATAGACCAGGCAAGGACTTCATGATGGGAGTGCCTGCCTGGGAGGGGTATGACACCATCCTCGTTGTGGTGGACATATTTTATAAAATTATATACTTCATCTCGATGAAGACCACCGTCATCGCAGAAGGAATAGCATGGTTGTTTCTAAATCAGATTGTGCAGCTACACAGAGTGACGTGTACCATCATTAGCGACAGATAAGGCCGCTTCACCGGCCGTTTTTAGCGCAAACTTATGACACGCTACGGTAGTTAGATCCAGCTATCTTCAGCGTTCCATCCTCTGACCGACAGCAAACTGAGCAAAGCAACCAAAATCTCGAACAAAATTTACAAAAATCATACAAACCACATGGCACCAATTGGGAAGCAAAATTGCAGACAGTCGAACTCGCATACAACTAAGCCACATCCACCGCAACTTGTAAAATACCTTTGGAGGTGGTGCAAGGCAAACTTTCTGCCACATGGGCTGGATTAAGGAGTCATTGTAACATTCCCACAGTTGAAATTCACCGCCAAGACTTTGCAAACATCTGTGAGGAAACACCACATACCCTTGCAACGACGAAAGTAGATATGAAGCGGGTAGCTAACCATCATTGCAGCAATGACGTGTTCTGTGCCAGCAATCGTGTCCTCCTCAACTCTGCAGATATCAAACTATGAGGACAGGACTTTGCAGAGCTCAAACCTCGCTGGTTGGGACCGTTTGAGATCAAGTAAATAAAAACCCCAGTCGTTGCTCGACTTCATCTCCCTGACAACATGGTGATCCACCCTGTCTTCCACATCAGTAATCTCAAGCACTATCAAGACCCCAATAAGAACTTCCACGGAAGTGATGTTGAACCTCCTCCTCCTGCACAAGTGGACGGAAACACGGAGTATGTGAGTGACGGTATCCTTGGACATCAATGCCTTGGAAAAATGACCAAATATCTGGTCAAGAAGCACAGCTACAAAGCCACACACTTCAGTTGGAAGCCCTAAGACAACCTCTGGGACGTTGATCATCTGATTGAAAACTATTTTTGCTATCACCAGCCTGTGGCTGCTGGCACACTAGGACGTTGCGACGAAAAGGGGAAAAAGTGTTATGTCCTTGACGTACACAAGTACTTAAAACTCACGATTGGTTATCTTTGTTCTTCCATTTGTGGCCCACAACGCGAAAACCTCAAGGTTTTTCCGCCGTTCGGCCGAGGGCATTGGGCCAACTACCCGGACCTTAGGTGTTCCATTCTAAAAGTTTCTGACAACTTTGACCACTTTCCAGAATGGTTGACAGAAGTGTCGTGAACCATATCAGTGTTGCAATATGGTTCAATTGAGTTCTCAATGACGCTCAACTTTAGTAAAGAAGTGTCACGATATTCTCAAAGTCCCCCAACGTCTCGGCAGAGCATCTGGAATCCACAGCTCACCGCGCCACTTCGCACATGCCACTCGCCTAGAGCGCAGAAGACCTAACACATGCCTCATTCTCATTCTCAGCATCGTACATATGTGCTCGACAGACTCGACACTTGTCATCAAAGTACACTTACTGATCAATACAAATTACCCATGTTCCAAACAACCAAATTGTCTCTTGTTCCGCATCTCATCCCATTGAGCTTCCTATGTTCCGCTTGGCATAACAGTTCCCCCCGGAGTATCAATCAATACTATGTAGGGTTCCAAAATCGACTAATGGTTGTTTTTCATGCTTACGTAGGCGCAAACGGAAGTTGTGAGCACTCACATAAGTGGCCTTCTATGTGAGGTACTGCCCGTCTTCTCCTATAAGGGGCTTGCGATGCCCATGTAGATTTCTCTTGCAGTTCATCCTGACTAACTGGTTAACCAAAGACGCAACTCAATGGATCAACTAAATAGTTTAACTAAATTAACTAAATGCCCAAGGCTCCTCAGATGAAGATGAAATAGTTAGAGGTTTAACCAAAATTCTGAAATATTTGGTGTTTTGAAACAAAGAGTATGGATGCAGGATCGGGACGTCCAAAGATATTCTAGTTTGAGCATTCAAATTTTGGATCTTCGATCAAGTGACTTGATGCTTGTTGTGTTGGCCTCGAGCCACCGATAAGAAGGTGAGCATGCATCCAATAATAAATGTTTCTTTGGTCTTACTCACACTTGTCAGTTCATTCACCATGAGCAACTCATGTCCTCATTTCTAGTGCAACGCGTCAAGTGCCAGCTACCCCCTCGGCGCGATTGCAGCCACGTCAAATCCACGTTGTACTTTTGGCGTGCGTGTCCCCATCACCACTCGCATGGCTTAGCCCCGGAACCTTTCTCGTGAGGTGAACAAGGCACAACACCAATGTTTGCGGATGGGTCCATATGTCGCTTTGCCTCCTCTTGCATTGGCTAATGATGGCTTCAACAAAACACTGTTGGTTGGTAATAACTAACTGCTTGCTGCCATGCACGTACTCTATGTCCTTGCTCTGCAACTTTGGGACAAGACAACACTGGAAGAGCCACGTGTTGTCACAAAGCCAGCTCCTGTGTGGCGCCGAGTACAATGGAACCGCCAGGCAAGCTGCATCCTACCCAGTGCCGTTCGAGTTCCCTTCGAACAGCAACGGAACCACGGACACTGTTGGTGGCCTTGGAAAAAACCTGGTGGACACATGAGAAGGATGTTGCTCTACTTTTGCTTTCGCTCGAGTACGCAGGCGAGTTCCACCAAATCTGTGGGTGGAAAACAAAGATGCATCCGGTGATCGCGCAGAATTTTGCAAAACTTCTACGCGTCGACATCATGACGGAGTAGGTTCAGCACGATAAGACCAACGTCGGGATTGCACTACGTGGATTTCATGACAAAGGGTTATGGGCCCACGGGTTTCATCGTCTCCAATGTTCACGTCTTTCGCATCGGACGAGATCTTTATCGTGGACTTCACCGTGAAGTTCTTAGAACCCGTTGGAGTAGAAGTTACGCAAATGGTGTAGAAGGAGACGCAACGCATTCAAAAGCATGCGGGCGGCCCACGCTTTTGGCTATGGAGGTGGCAGTTTGAGCTGCACCTAGCGCATAAGGGGCTGTTGGACATCATGTTGGGAAAGGAGGTGCTCATAGAGGCAACTGCTGCGGATGCCGAGAAGCAGGCCTTTCGAAAAGAAGAACACGGAGGCACTCATGCTCCTCGTGTTTGGAACAGCCGAGTCACAGTGGGGCTACTTCCAAGGCTGCAAGCTGGTAGTTGAAGCTTGGTAAAAACTCTGCGCCATCCACAAATCCAAGTCGCTTGTGAACAAAATTGTTGCAATGAAGTGGCTCCTCATGGTGAGAATCGAGGAGAGAGATGATGTCATCTTTGCCATGCAGTAGATTGAGTCACTTGTCTCACAATGCAACGATGTGGGGTGGAAGATTAACGTGCAGTAGTAGGTGATGGCCCTCCTCATGGCCCTACCTGAAATTTGGGGTCCACTCATCACCATTCTTGGAGGATGGTTAGAGGACAAGCTCACCTATGGCGTGGTCGCAGAGTACATCTGTAACAATAGAGTATCGGGAAGTCCTCGTCTCCTCAACGACAACAAGAACCACTTCCTTAAGAACGCCAATAGGTGATGCCTCGATTACGGGGCCGAGGAGCACACCCAAGTTGAGAAGGTGGGGTACGTCACCTACGAGAAGTCCTTCAAGGCAATGGTGTTCACGAACGACAAAATCAAGCCGGTGGCCAGCCAAGGCGACGTGGAGGTGGAATTCATGGTAGGTGGTAAGAATGAGCCGTGCAAAACCCGTGATGTAGAGGATGTCCCCGGCTTGGCTGACATCCTGAGTTTCAGCCGCTTGATTGACAAGGGACATGAGATACTCTTCTGGAGGAAAGACGCAGTGGTGCGCATTGACGGTGACTGCAAGGTCGTGGTGGAGGCAAAGCGCAAGGGCGGTATGTGCATTGTGGAGACCAAGGTGATCCCTGCGGCATCGGACGTAGCAGACTCATATGAGCGTGTCGTCAACATTGCCAAGGGAGGAAGAGCTGATCTGGAGTTCTGGCACCGACAGTTGGGGCATTTTTCTCCCGCAATTGTTAAGGAGAAGGCGAAGCACGACATGGTGCACAGCCTCGTCATCGACGGTGTAGCAGATGCGGCTGCAGATGAAACAGCACACAAAAAGTACAAGCCTTGTATTTTGGGCAAGGCGCACCGCAAGCAGTTCAATGAGAACAAGGCTCTTGTAAAGGACCTGCTGGAGGTCATGTACAATGACATGTGCGGACCATTCAAAACGCCATCAAACAGCGGCCTCAGATACTTTGTCGCCTTCATTGATGACTGCAACAGGTAGCTCCACAAGTACTTTATGAAGCGGAAAGGGGAGATTCTACACAGGCTTAAGGAGTGCGTTGCAGCGGTGGAGAGGTAGACTGGCCGGAAGGTCAAAGCACTACGTAGCAAAAATGGCGGAGAGTACGTGGGCTGTAGCGGGTGGATGAAGTAGTAGGGCATCAAGTGGGAATCCACTGCGCCGTACTCGCCACAGTCCAACGGAGTGGCAGAGCGAGCAAACCGGACGCTGCTAAACATGGTACGGACCATGCTTGTGGATGCGGGATTGCCACAAGGATTGTAGGCAGAGGCTGTGCGTACAGCGAGCTAAACCATCAACCTCACCCCAACAGCGGTGCTGAAGGGAAAGGGCGGCTGGAAGACGCCGCAGGAGATTTGGAGCGGGTGCAAGCCAAGCGTGGCTCACCTGAAGGTGTTTGGGTTGAAGGTGCATGCAATGGTGTAGGCGGCGTAACGACGCGATAGCAAGCTTGAACCACGGGTGAAACCGTGCTAGCTCCTCTGATATGAGAGTGCGGAAAAGGCGTATCGGCTCTGGGACCTACGCACGCAAGAGATCATCCGCAGCTGTGATGTCGAGTTTGACAGGCAGCACAGCTTCAGTAGCAGCAGCAACGACATGAGCATTGGGAACACTCCAAAACAGGGGGTGTGGTTTCACCTCCTTGACTACGAGAAGGAGCCGACAAACGCGGAGGTCAATGATGTAGCGTCAGAACGTGGCGCTGCAGCAACCAACGTGGAGGACTCCGATGACGATGCAACTGGGCTGGAGATCCAACGGAAAGATCCATTAGATGAGGCATGGCAGGTGCCAAAGCATGCACTCCCAATAGAGTTTGTGTCAGGCGTTGGAGAAAAATCCTCCACACGTGCCACCCGTCCGGTCAATGGTTCACCATAGCGGAGAGATCCTCGGGGAGCCATCCGGTTGATCATTCACCAAAACAAGCAGAGTTGGAAGGATCGTAGCAGAGGGACAAGGCGCCACCAAAACTTGCGCGCACTAGCAGGAGGCAGTTGAGAGCGGGGAAGCGTTTCGACGTAGGCACTTGTCAATGGATCAGCATGACGCGGTGCATGTTGGCTGAATCAACGGAGCGGACGACCATGGAAGAGTCACTCGCACGGCCCGAGGGGAAGCAATGGGACGCTGCCATCAAGTCGAAGCTGGCGTCCATTGCTGAAAACGACATGTGGGAGCTGGTTGAAGGCCAAGAGAAGCCAAGGTCATCGGCTCCAAGTGGGTCGTCAAGACCAAGTTCACAAAAGAAGGTGTGGTAGACAAGTACAAGGCACGGCTCGTGGCGAAGGGGTACGCACAGCGTAAGGGCGAGCACTACGATGAGACGTTAACCACCGCCGCCAAGTTCACAAGCATCTGGGCGATCCTTGCGGTGGCAGTCACGAAGGACATGGAGCTCCACCGGATGGACGTAAAGATGACCTTCCTCAACGATATCATTGACAAAGAAATCTACATGCAGGTGTATGAGGGGATTGAATCGCGGGAGGGCAAGAGGTACAAGCTGCGGAAGTCCTTGTATGGGCTAAAACAGTCGTCTTGATGCTGGTACCAACATATGGACAGCTTCATGGCACAACTCGGTTTCAAGCGGTATGAGGTGGATTACAATGTGTATGTGCGGTGCAGCAAGAAGCTCCATCACATCGTTGTACTCACGCGGACGATCTGATCTTGTGCTCCTCATACCTGCACAACCTAAAACAACTAAAATAACAATTGAACATCAGGTTCCAAATGTCGGACATGGAGTTCTACCTCGGGGTGAGCATTACATGCAACTGGAGGGTGCACACGCTTGAGCTAGGGCAGGCCAAATACGTGGCCGAGGTGGTGAAGCGGTACGGCATGGAGGACTGCAAACTGGTGTGCAATCTTGTCTCCACGACCTGTGAACTGAGTGCGGCAATGGTGCGGCAAACAAAAGAAGAGCGGGAGGACATAGCAGGGGTGTCCTACCAATTGGCGGTGGGCAGCCCCATGTATGCCATGGTGGCGACTCGACCGGACCTGGCCTAAGCGGTGGGCCACGTGAGCAGGTACGTGGCCGATCCAGGGCCACTATACTAGCAGGCAGTCAAGCGCATCCTCCGCTACCTGTAAGCGACGCAACATGCGTGCTTGAGGTTCGATGGCAAGGGGCGGGCAGACCCCTTGCGTGCGGTCTATTACACAGATGCAGACTACGCTGGGGACATGGAAAAAGTGGAAGTCTACATCTGGCTACGTGTTCTTCCTCCCTGGTGCAGCAATCTTGTGGTGTAGCAGGAAGCATGATTGCATCGCCACCTCCACAGTGGAAGCAGGGTACATCGTGCTGGCCGAGGCAGTCAAGGAGGCAGTGTAGCTCCGCACGTTGCTGGGGGAGCTGGGCGTGCCACAACAGGAGGCTTCGGTGGTGCAAGAGGACAACACTGGCTCCATCTCAGGACAACACCACTGACCAACAACCCGACGTAGAACAGGAGGACAAAGCACATTGACGTGTGTTATCACTACACATGGGACATGGTCGGGAAGGGGCAGGTGGTGCTGCAGCACTGCAGCACGCACAACATGCTTGCAGATTGCTTGACCAAAGCGGAACCCGCGGACCGGCAGCCAATGAGCATGGTCGGACTTGGGATGACCAGCCATGATGGGTTGGAGGGCGCAGTGGAAGATGAGTGAGAGCAAGCAGTAGCAGCGGACATGGCAGGTGCAAGGGGGATAATGTTGAAAATTTCCCCCTCCGTATGCCCAAGTGCGGCACCGAGAGGCGCTGACAAGCCTCCAAAGAGGAGAAATACCACGTCGGTGGATCTAGCGGCCCAAGGATTGCTCGGATGCTAAAATGGATGAATTTCCCTAAAGTTTGATGAGTGGTTGAATCTGTTGGAAGTGTTTTCATCAAAATCGGACAAGCATCAAGGGTGATATGGGCTTCCAAAGTTGGGATATGCGCGATAGCTCTGGGAGTCGGGAGCGACTCAAAATCTCGTGAATAATCGACCGGACTGAGTAACAAAAGTACCATATGGTGATTTCGCTTCGGAAGGTCTGCCAAGGCATCCGGTGGATAATCCACCGGATCCTGTAGTGCAGTTTGTTACTGAAGGACTCGGCCAAAATCCTGGCTCATCGTCCGAAATTCAGTAGTACGTTTTGTTACTCGAGGACTAGGTCAAAATTTTGATTGCAGGTCTGCGAGCAGGTTTCGAACCTCATCTCACCCTATCACCAAACTTGAGCGGAAAGTGGGGAAGGTGCGTGGAGACAGTGCAGGGGACCCCTACACTACGTGCAATGGGATCTGCGCCTTGGGAAAGGGGCTTCGCACATGAAAAAAGGTGCCACGGCATGTCCGCACCATGGAGGCGTTGGGCGTTTCTGTGATGGGTGAGACCTGCGCTTTAGCAAGGGTAACTTAGGCTAATCTTGGCCAAATCATGCGCGGTTTGGTGTGTTGGAAATTTCATAACTAGCCCTATAAACATTCTGATAATGTCCATGTTAAAACACTAACACAAAATACCGTTATTCCCTTCGCAAGCTGACTATCTTTGAATTCCTGCTCACATAGCGTGAGGCAACCAGAAAGCTCACGCTCAGTCCCAGATTCGTCCAAAACAAAACACATGAACCATTAAACACGATCAGACCAATGCCGGGACTGTACGACGTGGATTCCTTAACATGAACCCGACAACAAAATTTTGGATTCACTAAAATGCGCAAATCTTGCTGCTGCTAAATTTCACGTTTGTAATTTACCATGGTTTGACGTCACGATGAAGATATGGATTAGGGATAAGGCTGATGGTGCAAATGATTTTAGTTGTGAAGAAGCCTACAAAGTTGGCAAGAAGGATAAAGCTGCGGAAGAAGATGAGGACGCAAGAGTCGTACGTCACAAAGTATTTGACTGCCAGGTCGATAAGCTCGCGACCCTTGTTAAAAGCGCAGGACGATTGGAATGTGTTATTTGAGACGATGGACCGAAGAAACTGTAGGCCATGGCAGTGAACAACATCAGCAATGACAAGACGATGATGCATGATGATAAAATCGAGCTGCTTGATGTGTTGCAAGAAGGATAAAAAGCTATGCGCTTTGTATGTGTCCTTGAAGGGAGGGGGCATCATACACGTGTGCTGAACACACTCCTTGGACGCAGAATAGGGCACAATGATCCTGCCACGGTCAAGGAGGAGGAGGACGACGACGGCGACGACAATGACGATGAGGCCAAGAATGAGGTTGATGAGTGGGAGAGGCATGGGGAAGCGGAGAGAAGTGGGAGTGCAGGCTGCAGCTGGATGAAAGCTCCGATTGATCATCTTGCACCACCGGATACAGAATAGGCTTCATTTGTATTGTTGTTGCCCATTGTAGTGCCCTCTGTTTTGTTAACATGGATTCTTGCAATTGTTGTTCCTTCTATTAATGTTGTAAATGTAAATGGAATGAAAAGCAACATTAATCATCAATAAGATTTTTCCTATAATCAGTCCCCATAGCTTGTGCGATGTCATGTCTATGTCCACGAATAGACATTTCACCATGTTGTCTTCCATTTGGACATTGTTGTTGCGGCTCTCTCTCTCTCTCTCTCTCTCTCTCTCTCTCTCTCTCTATCTCTCTCTCTCTCTCTCTCTCTCTCTCTCTCCAATTGGATTTCTTTTTGCCCACCCTGGAAATGCCACATTTTGTTGTTCTTGTATCAGATTATGGGTGACGAAGCATGAGATAACTAAACTCAAATAGAATCTGACTTCATAGCTAGGCAAAACATGTAGGATGCGGAATCTGGCTTCTAAAATCCAAACGCTAGTCCATTCATTGACTGTGCGAATGCATGATGGAGGTTGAATAGCTCTTGTGCATTAGTGGGACGAAGTTCACCCAGTCCAAACTCTTGTAAATGGTACATGATGCCCCATACAGGGGGGCAGTAGACTGAACCCCTATGGAAAAGTTGCATCGACAATCACATACTTCTCAGGAGGTAAGCAGAACCCATGCCCAAGGGAGTCGGCAAACATGCGAGCATCATGAATTGATCACTCCCAACCGACTGTGTCGAACGTGAACTCTAGATTGGGGGTACACAGAGCGAGGATGTTCCCAGTGACCTGCGAGTGCCTATTGATGAACGGCGGTCATCGGATACGGGTGAAGACAACGGGGACGTGTGTCCAATCGATGGCTCCGATGCAATTGTAGAACCACGGTTTGTTTTCACTGTGACTAGATCACGCGACGAATGCTGGATTTCTGGTTCAAGGTTTTCGATTAGTGGACGGTGCAGCGTGCTGCAAAGCTTGGACAACCTCGTGCACAACTCGTGAGATTATAGCAGCACCTCGTTGAAACAGCTCCATCAACTGCCAAAGTTTCATTCCGTGGCACACGCACTGGAGATATACGAATAGATTTTTGTCGGCAATGTGTTGAGTGTTGCGTAGTGCAAAATCAGTCGTTAGGAGAGCGAGGATGCTTCGCCACATGGCCACGGTCATCCACGACACATTGTACATTCATGTTGGATGGCCACAATGAAGCTTAATTAGCCACTGCTATGCGCAGAAGTCGTCGTGCATGCGCCGACGCATGAGCCGAGAGAATATTTGAAGGGTGAGGGTGCTAATGACTTAATGAACAAGCTTGCGAATAGTAGCATGAATGTCTCTGATGTAACTAACAAATGCACGGCTTGCCGCTGAAGGACGGTGAACAGAATCCATGGTTCACACAATTGATAGTCGCGCATAAGTATTAGGACAATTAACACTCTGGGCATTCCTGAGTCGCTGCCACAACCGACACGTGGCTCACTATATCCGTCCAAAATTTTGGGACCCACGCCGTTGCGCTTCGGGTATGCGACATGTTTGGTCATCGCATGTGACAACAACCTAGGCCGGTTCAATCCCTCGAAACGTTAACCCTTCAAACTATTTAGTTTGAAGTCTGACTAATTAGTCCGAGTATCAGGATAAGTTTGGGTTTACGCGATTTGCCACCACTGTCCTCAAAAATACGTGACCTCAAGTTCGATAGCATGTCTGGAAACAACAAGATCGCGCTCGATCGTCCGGACATTGTCCAGCAGACGATGGAGCGCGGTCTTGTTGTTTCCGAACACGCTACCGAACTCGAGCTCGCGTACTTTCGAGGACAACGGCAGTCGTCGCATCACCACCATCTTCCCTCCTACAGTCTCCTTCTTCATCCTCCATCACGTCCTCATCTTCCTCCTTCTCTTTGGCCCCGCCCACACCCACTCAGACACAGGGTGTCGCAGCAGCAGCTCAGGGGGAGAAGAAGAAGGGGAAGCGTGGATCAGGTCAGCAGCAGTCACAACAACAGTCGTCATCCAGTGGTAGTAGTGGACGTTTTGTTCACTACTACAACTGCGGAGGCGCCCATCACTACACCGAGTGCCAGCAGCTGCTCAACTGGGCGCGGATTACTTGTGGGATCCAGGCAACACATGCCCTCCGTTCCACGTCCAGCTCATCATCCTCGCCATCCGCCGGACGCGTAGCAGCTATGACTATAGCTGTTCGCGCTTCCTCACCGGCGAGTAGTAGTGATCTGGACCCACGCGACCGCACCATCGCTGAGCTCCGACACCTTCTGGCCCTCTGCTTTGAGGGAGGTGTGAGTGTGTTTTCATTGTCGGGTGGTCCACAGACTGTCTGTCCGCCCGTTCGTGTGGGTCGTGACGACGCGTGTGGGGGAGCAGAGTCAGCATGTGATGATGATGGGCCTGACTGTACCAATTCGGTTCATGAGTCTCATCTTTGTACCCTACGTCGTTCCTCCCCACAGACGGCTCAGCGTCCCTCTGATGCCGTGTATTCCATTTCCCGTTGTACAGTGACATCCACCAGTCGTGGCTTCGGTGGCACTTGGATCATTGATTCTGGTGCCACTCATCACATGACGTGTCGTCGTAGTGATTTTGCTGTTCTCGGTCCCGTCACGTCTGTCCGTTCCATCCGTACTGGCTCTGGTCAGTCCTTGCCAGTCCATGGTGTTGGGATTGTATGTTTTGACGGTCCATCTGGCCCCTTGTACCTTTCCGACGTATTGTTTGTGCCTGATCTTGAGCTCAGCCTGCTTTCTGTGCGTGCCTGCACACTGATGGGTCTCTCTGTGGAGCATACCGTAGACTTAGCGAATGTGACTGCTACTGACACTCGCAGTGTTGTCCTTCGTGCCTCAGTCATAGATGATCTGTATCGCGTTTCTCGGACCTCCTCCCCTTGGTCCCCTTCCCCCTCCGGTCACGTCTTTGTCACTGGTGTTCTGTCTCTGGAACACCAGCGGTTGCTTCATCGTCGTTTGTGTCATGTGGGCTCTGATACTTTGTTGAAGCTCATTCGGACACAGCCAGCTCTCGGTCTTGACGCGGCTTCTTTCGAGAAGCCGCCCGAGACCGACTGTCTTTTTTGCGCTCAGGGAAAGATGCACCGATGCACCTACCCTGACTCTCGTTCCCGAGTGCTTCGGCCTCCCGAGCTAGTTCATTCAGACATTCTCGGTCCTCTTCCGGTCGAGTCCATATCTGATCGGGGCCGGTATTTTCTGACTCTGACTGATGACTTTACCCGGATGCGGTGGGTCTACAACCTGCGTCAGAAGAGCAACGCCGCCCTTGCGGTTTAACTCTGGCTAGTGATGGCTGAGCGTCAGTCCCGTCACACGCTACATACTTTCCGCTCGGATCGCGACGGTGAGTTCCTTGGCGAGATGGACGGGTTCTTTGCTCAGCACGGGATTTTTCACCAGGTCTCCGCTCCTGCTACCCCTCAGCAGAACGGTGTTTCCAAGCGTTGGAACCGCACCATGGAGGATGCGGTCTGCGCTATGCGGTCTGAGTGCGGTCTCTTTGAGTCCTTTGTCTTTGAGGGTTTTGCCTACATGACTTGGGTCTGGAAACGCCTCATGCACGGTCCGCTTCCGGACCACATTACACCATATGAACTCTGCTTTGGACACTGTGCTGACCTTCGTCTCGTTCTCGTCTAGGGATCCCTGGCCTACGTGTGGTACACCGAGGACGAGCAGGGGTCCAAGGTCTCACCTCGGGGCCGCCTGTGTATCTTTGTAGGCATTTCCCTGCGTTCAAAGGCCTGGCACTTCTTGGACCCTACTTGTCGTCGCGTCATTGAGTCCCGCGACGCGCTCTTTTTCGATTCTCTCACCTACCGTGACCTGACTTCGATCACGACACTCTCCGCCACACATGTTCCTACATGTGAGGGTTCTCGGTGGATGGGGGAGACTTCTACGCCAGCGAGCACCTCTCACCAGGCTGATGTGTCCGTTCGAGCCCCCTTCACCTCTCGGTCTCTGGCCCTTGATGACCCGACGATCATCGTCGTCGGTCCAGAGACCTCGCCCGTACAGCATGTTTCACGCCCCATAGGTGCCCATGCTTCTGTTCTCACGCCTACTTTTGCGCCAGTACCTGCATCTGGTGGCACTCCTGTTTCTGTGTCTGGTCCAGTCTCGCCTACTACCGCTCCTACAGGTACTCCTTCCTTTGTGTCAGATCCTGTCTTGTCTGCTCCTGCTGTTACACCCAGCCCCGTGTCCCCCACACACGCATCTCCTTGCACGGCATCACCTGCATTGCCTTAGTCCCCACCAGCTGTGGTCGTGCTTGTCCCTGAGCCTGAGGTGCGCCCCTCGAGCTCTGGTTACTCCCGTGAGCCCGGTGGCTGTCTTCGACCACTGGATTGCGGAGCTCAGCGAGCGTCGGGCCCCGCACCTAGGCGCCCCCCCTCGCAGCATTGCAAGTGGTGACCCCGACACAAAGGCCCTAGGCCTGAGTGTCCGCACTAAGCTCACAGAGGTACATGAAGCGTGCCTCGTAGGGCACGATCTCGTCACTCGCGAGTTCCATATCACTTGTGATGCAGCAGCTGATCTTGTGGTCGTCAGGCCTAGCACCAAGGCGTGTGCCCTTGCCGCGCATAGCTCTCCCTCTATGGTGCCTGACCTGGGCACCCTGAGGGAAGCTCTCTCATCACAGGATACTGACGCTTGGCGCGCTGCCTGCGAGGATGAGCTTCGCACTATCCGAGAGCATAGAGTCTATGAGCTTGTCGACCTTCCGCCTGGGAGGAAGGCTTTTCAGGTCAAGTGGGTCTTTCGGAAGAAAGTGAAGCTGGATGGCTCACTAGAAAGCTACAAGGCCCGCTTGGTCGTCAAAGGGTACTCTCAGATTGAGGGCGTCGATTACACTGACACTTTTGCCCCTGTTGGCCGCATAACCTTAGCTCGAGCTCTGTTCCGTGCACTGGTTGAGCATGACTGGGAACTGCACCAGATGGACGTGAACAATGCGTTCCTCCATGGCTCTTTGGATGAGGAGATTTACGTGGCTTAGCCACCAGGCTTTGAGGACGGTGACAAGGTCTGGCGCTTGCGCAAGTCCTTGTACGGCCTCAAGCAGTCTCCGCGAAGTTCGAATCGGGGATCACCGGCACTTTGACTCATGCGTGATATGTACAGAGGGAAGCAGATCCCTCTCTCTTCATCCTACCGACACCCGAGTGGTTCACCGCCATCCTGGTCTATGTCGATGACCTTTTGATCGCGTCTCCGTCCCTGGAGGCTGTGAAGGAGGCCAAGGCTGTCCTTCATTCTGCCTACAGGATGAAGGACCTCGGTCCTGCTTCGGTGTTTCTTGGTATGGAGATCGTGCGAGATCACAGACGTGGGACACTGTTGCTGCATCAGACCCGATACGCACGAGTCATTGGGGAGCGTTTCAGCGACCTCCTTGGTGCATTGCCCACCGCTTCCACACCTCTTACACTTGATAGGCAACATGCCCTGAAGGTGGATGATCCCACGCAGCTCGGGGAGACAGTGGACGTGACCTTGTACCTTCGTCTCATCGGATCTCTGATGTACCTGGAAACTACCACACGTCTTGACATCGCTTTCGTTGTCAACCTCCTCGCTCAGTTCTCGCAAGCTCCACGTGCCAGAGGCCTTCACGCGGCTGTGCGAGTGGTTCGGTACGTGGTCTCTACACTGTACCTTGGACTCTACTTTCATCGGCAGTGTTTGATGTTCTTAGACGGCTACACTAACAGTGACTGGGCCTCGAGCCCAGATGGACGCAACCGTACTGGCTACGTGTTCCTGCTCGGCGGTATCGCTCTGTCTTGGCGTAGCGAGAAGCAAGGCTGCATCACACGCAGCTTGTCGGAGGCAGAGTACGTCGCTTCGGGTGTAGGGGCTGCTGAGGCAGTATGGCTGCAGCACTTGTTTCTTTAGCTTGGTCAATCAGTACCCGCTATTGTGCTTCGCTGCGACAACCAGAGTGCTCTCGCCATTGCAGAGAACTCCGGTGTCTTTCACGCTCGCACGAAGCACATTGCGGTTGAGCATCACTTTGTGCGTGATCTGGTGGAGCGACACGTGATCTCCGTCGTGTGGGTTGGCACCGATATGCAGCGTGCTGATTTTTTGACGAAGGCACTAGCTCGCGGAAAGTTCCTGGTAGCCATTTGTTCTGTTCGGCTTCGCCCCATGCCTGAGAGTGGTTGAGTGTGGGATGTGTGTCTGTGTCCCATCTGTTTCACACACACTGTTGTACTCGTCCCAGTGCTGCACGTGTATGGACATACGTATCATCGGGTCATGGGGGAGTGTTGTGATTTGTGACGTTCTTGTACAATCTACTGTGACCACTCGGCCGTGTCCATACTAGTGCAGATCCTTGAGGCGGGCCCTGGTGACACCGGGGCGACGACTGGCGGCGGACTACCAGCGTGGAGTTGGCCGACTACCGTTCCAGAGCCCCGGACACTGCCAAGACTTCCTGTTGCTTTTCCTACAGCTTGTAGGAGTCTTTGGGTGGACTGGCCATGAGCCTGATTTGCATGTTTTTTGCATTGCGTATCCACCGTCTAATGATGGATGCATGCATGTGACCAGTCGTAGCGTCTGTCTTGTGATCCTGCATGTCTAGGTTCAGACAACGTAACATTCTGACATGTGTGCGCAGAGTTATGGCCAAAACAGTGTTTTTGGGCCGGTTTTAGGACAGCTCTTGGACCGCCGCGTGCGATACCCGCTGTGCGCCGCGGCAGGTATTTATGCCATGGACCTGTCATTTGTTATCTCTCTCTGCAAATGCTATTGAAGCATTCCGACACTTTGCCTTGTGACCCCTAGCCAAACTCTTGCCGTTGCGTGCACGACTTGTAACTGTCGTCACCGTCTGATTAGGCACTGATGCCTGGTGAATGGGAGTGTTGCTAGGAAGCTTCCTTGCATCTTCTCACCTAACAGGTTCCCTTTCAACGCATGGGGAGTCTTGGACCCTCCATGCGAACCGTAGGCAACCCCCCCCCCCCCCCCCCCCCCCCCCCCCCCCC
>SZWC01014032.1:44427-72321 GCA_023375785.1 Penium margaritaceum
GGGGGGGGGGGAATGGTCTGGTTGGATGGTGACAAAGGCGTGAGGAGACGGGGCTAAATTCTAGTTCACCCCCACAATGTATTCAATTGTGGTGTTAGGATCCTCTCCTCACACCCTTGAGCTTCCTAGCACTGCTGTCGTTGACATTGTAGCACGGTCCAAGTCAACGCTAATGTTGTCAAGCATGGTTGGCGCGAGAAAAGCAAGGGTTTGGCTGGGGAGGCAAGCATAGCATCTGAAGCAACCAACATGTAGGGAGAAAGGGGAGAAAGGGGAGAAAGGGGAGAGGGAAGAAAGGGGAACTGGCAGGGACACATCATGTTTACCGGTAGCTGCTGGGGTGCTAGTCAGGCTAAAAGTCGTCACATCTCAGTTTGCCCTCGTCCAACCCCATACGATAGTTTTGACAGTATCTCGATGGCATTGTCTGTGAAAATATACCGTACTGACATCAACTTTTGCTCAAATTTTAAAGATGAATTTAATGGTACTAACATTCACCCATGACGGAATGAACCAAAGGTTTGCTTGAAGTTAGCAACACCACTTCATGCAAAGAGCACATTACTCGAAAGGACCGGGTTTGCCGTTCACTATCCAATGTTGCACTTGTGGATCCACCCAATGATGTTGCACATGGGGCACAAGCGCACAGTACTGCCAGAAGCCGGTGCACGAGCAGGATTAATGACCGTCCCGTTGTCTAGGTCTTCAGGAGCATCGTAGAAGACTTCTTCCGGTGTGTATTCCGAAAGAGCACTCATGTCAAAGGGTTCAGGGCACGTGCTGTAGTATAGCCTCACCTGTAAACGCCTCCATTCCTTCTGCAACCTTGACATAAAAAAACATGTGCCAGCTCCCCACAGAAATGAAGTCACCATAGGTAGTGCTTTTGGGAAAAGAGTGCAGTCCATTGAGAAAGACTAGAAATGTTGGAGAGAAGGACAAATGATTGTGATCCATGCTTTCATACATTGCAAGGAAGCTTGGGCCACGGTAGTCACAGTAAATGAAAAAAACATGTCTTTCTTGCTACTGTAATGCAACAACTTTAGCTCCTCGCATAACTGCACTTCCATTTCACCATTGCAACAACATGGACAGGGGTAGTTTATTGAAAGCAAATGAGTGACCACGGTTCAAAGGAACCACAGGACTAGAAATCACAGCCATGCCTAATACAAGGACACTACTATGTTCTACACAGACTATGGCCGCCCAGTGTCCATGCGACGCACACCGTCAGCCCAGGGCTTGTACATCCGGTGATGGAATGCTCCAAAGTACGCCTGCACAGTGACATGGAAATGTTGGTAAGAAATGGATGTTGGTGTGTCCATGCACTGAACATTTGTACAACACATTAAACACAGAACTATCAGAAACTCTCACCTTAGATGCCAAGTGCATCAATGCCTCGTATTTCTTGGCCCCGGGCATCTTCATCTGCCTCATCATCCACGTCGTCGTCTGCCGCCTCTTCTCTTGCGTCACCCTCTCCATGTTCCTCCAGTCGACCATGCTCCTCCATCACCCTGGCACCTTCAGCATCGTGCTCTTCCTGTGTCAGCAATCCGGTCTCCGGCTACGCCGCATACCCCAGGGAGTCCTCACTGCCACTGTCAGACACGTTGTCGGCGAAGTCATCCGCGGCTGCCTCACCAACCTCGTCGTCCTTCGAGGACCCCCTGGGGTCTGCCTCAGGGTCGTAGTCCGACGCCTCACTGTCGTCTGTTGCTGTCCCTTCTTCTCGCCCTGCCCTTTCATCTGTCTTGGCTCGATCACGTCGTCCTCCTGCTGCTGCCTCTCATTCTGCTCTTAGCGCAGCTGCAGCTTCGTGAGGCCAAGGTGCAGCAGGGTTTGGACACCTCTTCTTCGTGTGTCCCTTACGGCCACAGTTCGGGCACATGAAGTTCTGTTTCCGGAGCGGCGCACGCTCCATGCCGGTACTCCTGGGACGACCACGGCCACTCCGCGGACCGGGTTGGCCCCAACCAGGCGGCGTAGGTTGGTTCAGTCCAACAGAGGACAGTGAGGGCATGGGGTTGCCGTAGGTGAGGCTCCAATACTGCACCGTCTGTCCGCGGCTCACGTGCACTGTCGGGTCCTCGCCCACCTCCATCATGAGTGCACGCGCATGCTAGCATGGCTGGCCGAATTCGCGCCACCGACGACACTCACAGCTTCCCATGGCAAGATCCACGTGCCGGCGTACATTTGTTGGGCCACGAACCACTACCGACGACGGGTCCTCGATGATGACATCGTAGTCTTGAGCAACTGCAGAGCTGTAGAGCAGGCGTCTCGCCGGAGCCGAGACAAGAGTCTCGTTGCACTTGGCTATCTGCTCGCGGTGCTCCGCCATGATGCCCTGCACAAAGCAGTACACTTGTAGGAAGCAGTAGAAAGGGTAGATTTTGCGGAGGCTCCTCAGACGGGCGTTCAGTGACTCTGAAGCATTGCTGGTGATATGTCCCTCCCGAGGCACAGTGCACATGTATGAGGTCCATTTCTGAAGAGGTATGCCTCCCTCGCCGTCTCGGCCTGGGATGAGATAGTTCGCGGCACGTTCACTCACAGCCCGTAGGTGACGTGCTGCCCGGTGAAGCCGGTCGTGGGTCAGTGCCTGTGTGCACTTCCAGGCCCAGTAGGCCGCCTTCTCTCCGAAATTCTCCTGAACGTTTCTACGGAGATGCCAGTCACAACAAGTGTGGGTAGCGCCAGGAAAATGTCGCACCAGGGCCTTCGCCAGGCCATCTTCTCTGTCAGACACAATGACGGCACCTGCAGTACAAGCGCTAGGGTAAGCTGTTGCAAAATTCTCGTATGGAACTACATCCAAGTCTCCTCGCTCTCAGTGGACACCAGAGCCCAGGCCATCGGGCATGCGTGGTCGTTCGCGTCAAAAAAATGCGAGACCAGCATGACTTGCTTGTGGCCGTTCTTCAGGAATGTGCCGTCCATTGTCATGATCCTCCGGCTGTAATTCCAACCAAGACGGGTGGCGCCAGGCGCCACAAAGGCCCACTTAAATATGTTCTGTGTATCCTGCTCCGCAACAGCATGCATAACCAGATCAATGCGTTTCATCTGTAGGTACACATGAGGAAATTAGAATACCTTGAAAGAGGAAAGTGAAACAGTATGACAACAAGACTTTCACGTACGTGGCGGGACGTACCTCCTAACACAGCATCGGAAACATTGCCCACGATTTTGCCTTGTGGTAGGCCTGAGCCATAGTTCTAGCACGGTATAGCGTATTGTTGGCCACCTGAATACCCACAGCTTCCTTGATTATGGTTCTGAGTGTGGATGGAGGTGTTGTCGGATCCCGTGCCATTTGCTAATATATGTGCCTTTGCAATCCAGCTTGTGGTTCGGGCAGGGCTCCCACGGCCAATAGTCGGCATGCAGCAATGCCCTTCTGTGACATGGGACAACTTCACCGCACCCAGCTTCGAAGAGACAACTGCGCGAACGTGCCATGCGCAACCACGTCTGACAGCCTCCATGCATTGTACGTCGATCCGTCCAGGCTCGCTGCGGACCCACTGCAGTCCAAAGCGGTTGGCTACCGCGTAGTCTTCGATGGCCGCCCTGTATGCAGCCATGTTGCGGAACTTTTTGCCCTCCACGAGCGCGTCACCATCTGCCGTTCTTTTCTTCATCGTAGAATCGGGGGAGCTGTCTGACGTTGCTGCAGAAAGGAGAGGACAGGGAGTTCGTGAAGCATCCCCAATCTGAATTTTGTGGACCGGGATGAGAGTCAAAGACGTACTGTTCACAAGTACGACAAACGCACAACTGCAAGAACGGAAATTCATGACAACATGACATTCAAATGAGTACAAAACGAGACACACAAATTTCCAGTAGAGCCACTAGGACATAGTACACGGTGCCTTGCCCACGACTGGGTGTATGGTGGAGCCTCGGTCTGCTCCAGGGAGCGTGGCTCCATCCGGAACAACCGCATGGTCTCCTCAACTTCTGCTTCCAAACGTGTTTCCCTATCCTCATAATCCCAATCTCTGTTCAGCCAGAAGAAGAGTTCTTCCTTGGCACCTGATTCACGGTAGAAAACGTGGTGTGCCGGACTGTGAGGCTGAGTTGGAGGAGGCGCTGGAGGAACACAATGGTCGGCAGGGCGATAGGCGCGTTACTGAGGTGGTGGTGCAGCGGGACGTGCCACAGGTTGGGCAGCGGGTGGAGTAGCGGGTCGTGCCGCTGGTCAGGCATCGGAGGGTGCAGCGGTTCGTGGCGCATGTCGGGCAGCGGGTGGTGCAACGGGTCGTGCCGCATGTCGGGCAGCGGGTGATGTAGCGGCTCGTGCCGCATGTCGGGCAATGGGTGATGTAGCGGGTCGTGCCCCATGTCGGACAGCGGGTGGTGCAGCGGGTCGTGTAGCGGTATGTGTAGCGGTTGCTGCAGCTGGGTGTCCAGAGGGTGGTACAGCGTGCGGTGCAGCGGGTGGTGCAGCGGGTGGGTCAGCGGGTGGTGCAACGGGCGGCGCAGCGAGTCATGCTGCGGGTGGTACCGCTGGTCTTCCAGCGCGTGGTGCCGTAGGCCGAGGAACGGGTGGTACAGCGGGCTGAGGGTCTGCGGGTAGTGCACCCAGAGGGGCCACACCCACGGCAGTGGAGCGCCATCCCGCAGCCGTCAGTGGGTTCGACCTTCCAAAGTTGTGTCGCCTTGAGTCTGAAGGGCCACACACAATTGTGGCGCCTGTTGCCAACGAGGGTGCATGACGGGGAGGTAGCGGCCGTGGCACGCAGAACTGAGCCACCCAGGGCAAGCCCCCCTGGTCGGAGGTGACAGCCCGTCCTCGTGTGATTGGGCCTAGCGGTGGTGAGAGCGCGGCACTTGTAGAACGCAGTGCCTGGGCAAATGAGAGGGGTGGGCGAGTGAACGGCTTTGTCGAATGTACACGAACCGGTCGAGCAGAGGTAGGAGCCTCCGCCCTCCGGGCACTGCCCCGGGTCTGGGGCGCCATAGCACTAAGAATGGACACATAGGCATTTTCTGAACATAATAAATGCCTAAGGTACCCTGCAAATCGACTCACCTCGCTTGATGAGGACAGAGAGCGCCATGTTGACGCTCCATCGCGAACACACAAAACCCTGGCATAGTCGCACAACGGCGTTGGAGAAGCCGAAATGACAGACAGTGAGGGGGAGGGGCCTCGCTAAGCCCCCGTCCATGCACACGCTAACTCTGACTTTCCGCCAATGCATGTCAGGGACCATTGCAACGTACATGGACGGGTTATGCAACCAATCCGCCTGGAGTTCACACGTGAGGCAAGGGTGGGGGGTCAGTGGACCGCCTCCATTTCCGCACATGCAGGTTCGGCAGCCAGGCTTGAGAAAATCCGTGGAAGCTTCCTAGCAACGTAGCCGCTGACTAGGCGTCAGTGCGTGATCAGACGCTGACGACAGTCACAGGTCGTACACAGAAGGGCAATGGTTTGGCTAGGAGACACAAGGCAAAGTGTCAGAATGCTTCAATATAGCATATGCAGAGAGAGATAACAAATGACAGGTCCAAGGCATAGATACCTGCCGCGGCGCACGGCGGGTGTCGCACGCGGCAGTCAAAGAGCTGTCCTAAAACTGGCCAAAAACCACTGTTTTGGCCATAACTCTGAGCACACATGTCAGAATGCTACGCCGTCTGAACCTAGACGTAAAGAATCAAAAGACGGACGCTATGACTGGACACATGCATGCATCCATTGACAGACAATGAACATACAATACAAAAACATGCAAATAGGCCTCATGGCCAGTCCGCCGAAAGACGCCTGCAAGATGTAGAAGACACAACAGAGAGTCCCGGTGGCATCTGGGGCTCTGGTACAGTGGTGGGCCAGCTCCAAGCTGGTAGTCCGCCACCTGTCAACGCGCCGGTGTCACCAGGGCCGCCCGCCTCAGGGATCTGCACGAGTATGGACACGGCCGAGTGGTCACAGTAAACTATACAGGAACGGCACAAAGCACAACACTCCCCCATGACCCGATGGTACGCATGTCCATGTGCGTGCAGCACTGGTACAAACACAATAGTGAGTGACACCAACAAATGAGACGCAGACACACATCCCACACTCAACCACTCTCACGCACAAGGCGAAGCCCAACAGAACGAATGGCCACCAGGAACTTTCCGCGAGCAAGTATCTTCGTTAAGAAATCAGCACGCTGCATGTCAGTACCAACCCACATGATGGAGATCACACGTCGCTCCACCAGATCACAAACAAAGTGATGCTCAACCGCAATGTGCTTTGTGCGAGCATGAAAAACACCAGAGTTCTCCGCAATGGCGAGAGCACTCTGGTTGTCGCAACGTAGCACAATGGCGGGTACTGACTTCCCAAGCTCAAGAAACAAGTGCTGCAACCATACTACCTCAGCAGCCCTTGCGCCCAAAGCAACATACCCTGCCTCTGACGAGCTACGTGCAATGCAGCCCTGCATCCCGCTTTGCCAAGACAAAGTGGTACCAGCGAGCAGAAACACATAGCCAGTACGTCTGCACCCATCAGGGCTCCAAGCCCATTCACTGTCACTGTAGCCGTCAAGGACCACCGAACATTGCCGACAAAAGTAGAGTCCGAGGTACGGCGTGGAGACCACGTACCGTACCACTCGCACAGCCGCGTGAAAGGCTCTCGCACGTGGAGCCTGCGAGAACTGAGCGAGGAGGTTGACGGCGAACGCGATGTCAGGACGCGTAGTGGTGGCCAGGTACATCAGAGATCCGATGAGACGGAGGTACACGATCACGTCCACTGTCTCCCCCAGCTGTGTAGGATCATCCACCTTCAGGGCATCCTGCCCATTGAGTGTAAGAGGTGTGGAGGCGGATGGCACTGTACCAAGAAGATCGCTGAAGCGTTCCACCACGACTTGTGCGTATCGGGCCTGATGCAGCAACAGTGTCCGATGTCCGCGATCTCGCACGATCTCCATACCAAGAAACACCGATGCAGGATCGAGGTCCTTCATCCTGTAGGCAGTCTGCAGGACGGCCTTGGCCTCTTTCACGGCCTCCAAGGACGGAGACGCAATCAGAAGGTCATCAACATAGACCAGGATAGCGGTGAGCCGCTCGGGTGTCGGTAGGATGAAGAGCGAGGGGTCTGCCTCGCTCTATACGTGTTCTGCGCGAGTCAAAGTGCCAGTGATCTCCCGGTTCCAACACCGTGGAGACTGCTTGAGGCCGTACAAGGACTTGCGCAAGCGCCAGACCTTGTCACTGTCCTCAAAACCTGGTGGCTGAGCCACGTAAATCTTCTCATCCAGAGAGCCATGGAGGAACGCATTGTTCACATCCATCTTGTGCAGTTCCGAGTCATGCTGAGCCACTACACCAAATAGAGCTGGAGCTGAGTTCATGCGGTGAACAGGGGCAAAGGTGTCAGTGTAATCGACTCCCTCAATCTGAGAGCACCCCTTGACGACCAAGCGGGCTTTGTAGCGTTCCAGTGAGCCATCCGGTTTCACCTTCTTGCGAAAGACCCACTTGACCTGAATCGCCTTCCTCCCAGGGGGAAGGTCGACAAGCTCATAGACTCTGTGCTTTCAAATAACGCGAAGCTCATCCTCGCAAGCGGCTCGCAAGGCATCGGCATCCTACGATGAGAGAGCCTCCCTCAATGTGCCCGGTCAGGCGCCATAGAGGGGGAATTCTACATGGCGAGTGCACACGCCTCACTGTCGGGCCTGACGGCCACGAGATTAGCTGTTGCGTCACAGGCGATATGGAAGTCGCGAGTGACCAGGTCGTGCCCTACAAGGCTCGCTCGATGTACCTTTGAAAGCTGGGTGCGGACACTCAGGCCTAAGGCCTTTGCGCCTGGATCACCGCTCGCGATGCTGCGAGAGGAACGCCTGGGTTTGGGACCCGATGCTCGCTGAGCTCTGGAATCCAGTGGTCGAAGGCGGCCACCGGGCTCACGGGAGTAACCGGAGGTCGAGGGGCGCACCTCAGGCTCAGGAACAGGTACAACCACACAAAAAGGTACGACCACAGCTGGTGAGGGCTGAGACGAGGCAGCCGGAGATGCCGTGCGAGGAGATGCGTGTGTGGGGGACACGGGGCTGGATGTGACAGCAGGTAAGGCTGGCCCGGACACTGAGGCAGGAGTGTCGGCCGACGCAGGAACGGGAATGGCCAAGACTGGGTCAGACACAGGAGCAGGAGTACGAGCAGACACAAGTGATGGTGCAGGAGGAGGCGTGAGAGCAGAGGTACCTGTGGGGTGTGAAACAGGTTGCACAGGCGAGATCTCTGGGCCGACGGCAATGATAACCGGATGATCAAGGACTGGAGGTCGAGAGGGGGCTCGAGCGGACACATCAGCCGGTTGAGTGATGGTCGCTGGCGTACAAGTCTCCCCCATCCATCGAGGACCCTCACAGGAAGGGACATGGGCTGTGGAGAGGGTTGTGATCGAAGTCAGGTCACGATATGTAAGTGACTCAAAAAACAGCGCGTCAAGGGACTCAATGACGCGACGGCGAGTGGGGTCCCAAAAGTGCCAGGCCTTCGACCGCGGGGAGATGCCGATGAAGGCACACAAGCGATCCCAAGGGGAGACCTTGGACCAGCCTACAGACCCAGCACAGGCACTGAAAGCAGCCCGGGCCATGCGCGGACTTCTCTATGCCATGCCACGCGAGACTGTCGTCGACTTCCGCCCCTTCCTTGGTAGGGTTGGCACAGGCACCGGCGCCGATCCCCGTGGAGGCTAGGATCTGGCGTTATCCCTGCTGGTCGCACAGACGCACGCCACTCGTGCGTCACACATTCGTGCTTTCCATTCGCTCCGTCAGGGGCCTGCGGAGCCTATAGTGAATTACTGGCGACGCGCCATGCGTATCTACATGCGTCTGGGGACCTCAGGAGGCACACAACTATGGGCGCTTCGGACGATTATGCTCGAAGTTCGCCTTGAGTACACCGACATCTTCACACGGTACAGCGACGCTTTCCTCGAGCCTTTCTCAGCCACTCTGCAGTTGCTCCCTTGGGCGTATCAGCTTTTCCTCCAGGTGACTTCAGCCCGCGAGGCAGCAGTAGCGCATCAGGAGACTTCTCTCGTTGTAGCAGTCATCGCATCACCACCATCTTCCTTCCTATAGTCACCCTCATCCACCTCCATCACTACCTCATCTTCCTCCTCCTCTTCGACCCCGTCTACACCCACGCAGACATAGGGCGTGGCAACAGTTGCCCAGGGGAAGAAGAGGAATAGGAGGCGCGGGTCAAGTCACCAGCAGCCGTCATCCAGTGGTAGCAGTGGCCGTTCTATGCACTGCTACAATTGTGGAGGCGCCCATCGCTACACCGAGTGCCAACAGCCGCTTGACTGGGCGCGGATCACTCGTGGGCTTCAGGTTGCTCATGCTCTTTGTTCCACGTCCGGCGCGTCACCCGCACCCTCCTCCAGACGTGCGGCGGCCACGACTACAGCTGTTCATGCGTCCTCACCTGCGAGCAGCAGCGATCTGGACCCACGTGACCGCACCATCGCCAAGCTTGGTCATCGTCGGGTGGTTCACAAAATGCTTGTTCGTCCATTCCCGTGGCCCGTGATGACGTGTGTGGGGGAGCACAGTCAGCATGTGATGATGATGGGCCTAACTGCACTCACTGGATTCATGAGTCTCATCTTCGTGATGTACGTCGTTCCTCTCCACTGACGGTTCAGCGTCCCTCTGATGTCGAGCGTTCCATTGCTCGTTGTACAGTGGCGTCCACCTGAAGGCACACAATCCCTCAGACGTAGCCCACACCTGAAACAGGAACTCCCAGCAGTCGAAGCCATCCTCGCTGATGTACCGTGGAGGTGGTGCCTCAAAGTCCTTAGGCTGTCGCTCCGCGGGGAGAGCAACCACAGGCTGAGGAGAATGAGAGACGAGAAAAGCTCCTCGGAGAGGGTGATCGTCGGGGTAGTCAGGTGATGATCGTATGGGGGAAACCGGTGGAGGTCGGGTACCTGTCTGCAGCTAACGGAGGCGCTCCTGGAGAACACAAATCCTCTGCTCCTGGGAATCATCCGTGATGAATGGCTCATCGTGTAGTGGCTCATCATCAAGGATGTCAGAAGGTGGTGGGTCAGGTGGAGCGCATGTCACGGGCGCCTGGACCGAATGCTGGGTAGAGACCGCAACTCCGGCAGCTCCCTTAGAAAATCACGGAGGAGCCGTGAACTGAGCGCGTAGAAGCTCAGTCAGCGTGCGGATAGCGTCGGTCTGCTCTCTCTGGAGACAACGCATCTCATCATGCTTGCTGCGTAGGTCCTCAATGGCCTGCGAGCGTGGACTCAGTACGCCAGATGAGGAGGAGGAGGGGTCGCTTGGTCCCTTCTCCTTGTCGGACAGGCTCATGTCGCCGCTCAGTATGGGACGACAGATGAAGTTTGTCGGATTTCAAAAGCATCAGCATTTCTTGAGGAGTTCAAAGGCTGAAAACTTTTGATTGTCCGGCCAAATATTTGGCTAAGTATGGTGCTGACATCAGCAGGTGGTTGCTGACGTCAGCACGACTCATGACGTCAGCAAGCAAAACTGCTGACGTCAGCTCGTCTCCTTTTTTCTTTCTTTCTTTCTCGCGAGTCAACGCGTGTGTGCAGCCGCTCTGCGGTGGCCGCGCGGACGTTGCGCGTAAGCTGCACAACAGCTTCTGCCCAGCTGCTGCTACAGCTGTGCTGTCAGCTACAGCAGCAGCTGTGTAGTTGCAGATGCAGCGGTGGCAGCAGCGGCTGCGCTGCTGCTGCTGCTGTTGCACGCTACGGCTGCTGCTCGCTGCCACCGCCACGCGCTGCTGCTATTCCGCTGTCGCGCTGCTGCTGCTACTACTGCTACTGCTGCTCTGCTATTGCCGCCGCGGCTGCCGTTGCTCATGCTGCTTTGCTGTTGCCGCCGCTGCTGCTGCGCTGCTGCTGCCACTGCTGCTGATGTGCTGCTGTTGGCGCCGCTACTACTGCGGCCGTTGCTGTTGCGCTGCTGCTCCCGCCGCCTTTGCTGTTGCTGCTCTGCTGCTCCGGTTGTGGGAGGGGCGGCTGCACTCACTGCAGCCGCCACGCACCTCGCGTGGCGGTGCACAGCGTTGCTGCTGCCTCTGCTGCTGTGATCTCACATGGTGGGTGGGGTTACGTATACGGCGACCGGTTGTCTCCGACAGGCCTCAGGAACTCTGCTTTAGCGGTGACTCTCATTGCTGCTGCTCTCCTGCGTCTCTGCTGCGCAGCTCAGTGAGAACTGTCTCACTGCTCTCATACCATGAGAGAATGCGTGGAAGCTTCCTAGCAACGCATCCGTTGACTAGGCGTCAGTGCCTGATCAGACGGTGACGATAGTCACAGGTCGTACACACAACGGCAAGGGTTTGGCTAGGAAACACAAGGCAAAGTGTCGGAATGCTTCAATATAGCATATGCAGAGAGAGAACAAATGACAGGTCCAAGGCATAAATACCTGCCGCGACGCACGGCAGGTGTCGCACGCGGCAGTCCAAGAGCTGTCCTAAAACTGGCCCAAAACCACTGTTTTGGCCGTAACTCTGCGCACACATGTCAGAATGCTACGACGTCTAAACCTAGACGTACAGAATCAAAAGACGGACGCTACGACTGGTCACATGCATGCATCCATCGACAGACAGTGAACATACAACGCAAAAACATGCTAATAGGCCTCATGGCCAGTCCGCCGAAAGACGCGTGCAAGATGTAGAAGACGCAACAGAGAGTCCTGGTGGCATCTGGGGCGCTGGTACAGTGGTCGGCCAGCTCAAATCTGGTAGTCGGCCAGCTCAAATCTGATAGTCCGCCGCCTGTCGTCGCGCCGGTGTCACCAGGGCCGCCCGCCTCAGGGATCTGCACGAGCATGGACACGGGCGAGTGGTCACAGTAAACTGTACAGGAACGGCACAAAGCACAAGGCTGGCATTTGGGCATGCAGGCCGTGTTTCATCCGCCTTCTTGTTTAGGAGTGTACGTTACGTCAGCATGGCAAGAGAGAAGCAACGACGAAGGTAGCGTCGGACCTCTATTGTTATCCAAAAGCATGTACCCCTTCCATCGTGACCGAGCGATTCGCCGAACCAAGTATTTCAGTATACATGTGTACACATTAGAAGTTCCGCTCACCGGCATTTAGCGCCTCGTTGTACAGAAATGGGAAAGGAAACGCAAAAGTCGATTTCACATAAAAAAAAGTAAGAGCGTGTCCAACGTGCTACACATACAATGCAGGTACCGATAGTCCTTGATAAGTGAAAGTAACATGGGTGGATGGTTGCTTTCCGGCTGAGCAACAGGCGGATGGTCGCCTTTCTTCTTAACAACTGGCCGATCGTTACTCTTCTTCCAAACGACGGGCAGATGAGAGTCACACTTTGCGTTTTATGGGTATCTGGGCTATTTCACCCTATACAAAAAGCCCACCCCGCAACGAGACCTCAATTTTCACTCCGATGGAAGAGGGCGATTTGGCCAACTGCCCTCGCCCTCCAACGATCCATCTCGCACTTTCTGACCACTTTGACCACTTTCAAGAATCCTCTATAGAAGTGTCACGACCATTCGGTCGACTTCTCCACGCACCGAGAAACATTGAGATTTACAAAGATGCATCCCGCATCTTCACCGTCGATCTTTGAAGCCCCCCGATTCCTCATCGGAGCTTCTCGATCCGACCACTCACGATGCGACTCCACACGCGTCGCGCAACAATCGACTCTACGACCCTGACTACATTTCATTTGTAGCTCCACACTTGTATGTATGTGCTCGATCATTCCGACAGTTACCGCTAGTTATAAATTGCTTAAGTTCCTCAAATTCTCAAACCGTGTTCTGCCTTGCAAACTCTACCTGGTCTCCACCTACGGTCCGTTTGGCATAACGCTCCATACCTCATCTCTTTGAACCACTCACGTTCTGCTCGGCGTAACACATCACACACGTTCCTTGCCACAAGGAAGACCCCAAGACCCCAAGTATGCCACAAGGTGTTGGTATGTGTGGCTTCCACCCGTCACGAGCCACAGCCGTGGCAGCTACGGGTGCACCCAGAGCTGATGGTGAGTGGTGGCCGCATTGGAGATCGTGACGACCTGACAGGACTCCGGATCGTCCAGAGATTTACCCAGGAGCTACGACATGACAGGTCCCTGAGGCGGTTCCTGGCGACGTCGGAGGGACGACGGGCGGCGGACTGCCAGCTTGGAGCTGGCCGACTACCGTTCCAGAGTCCTGGACACTGCCGGGCCTCCCTACTGTTTTTCTGCAGCCTACAGGAGTTTTTTCGGCGGACTGGCCATGAGCCCGATTTGCATGTTTTTGCATTGCGTATCTACCGTCTGATGATGGATGCATGCATGTGACCAGTGGTAGCGTTTGTTTTTTGATCTTGCACGTCTAGGTTCAGACGACCCAACATTCTGACATATGTGCGCAGAGTTACGACCAAAACAGTGGTTTTGGGCCGGTTTTAGGACAGCTCTTGGACCGCCGCGTGTGACACCCGTTGTGCGCCGCGGCAGGTATTTAGGCCATGGATGTGTCATTTGTGAACTCTCTCTGCAATTATGTTCAGTTTTGAGTTTCCTGACACTCTGTTCGTGTCCCAACCCAGACCCTTGCAGTTTTGTTTCTAACTTGTGACTGTTGTCACACGCTGACCTGATACTGACGCCTAGTGTCGCGGCAAGTGGTTAGGAAGGTTCTAGGAAACTTCTCATGGTATCAGAGCAACGAGACCTCTCTCGCTGAGCTGCGCCGCAGAGACGCAGCACCGGCAGCAACAGTGAGAGTCACAGCCGCCGCCGTATCCTGGGACTCTTTGCAGCCGTTTTCAGGAGCGACATCACCACGCAGTCCTGTCCACCTCACCCGGTGAGCTGTGGCAGTTACCACCTCCAGCAGCCAAGCGAAGCAGCAGCAGCAGCACCAGGGTGCAGCAGCAGTCGTTTCTGGCTGGGCATTTTGACCCAAAAAAAGGGGGGGTAAGCAGCTTGCAGCAGCAGCTCGCTCGCAGGAGCAGCTCGCAGCGTGAATCGGCGGCTGCGAGCAGCAGCAGCTCGTAGCGGAAGCAGCAGCGAGCAGCGGCAGCGGTAGCAAGCAGTACCAGCGGCAGTAGCAGCAGCGGGCAGCAGCAGCAGCGCGGCGACAGCAGCAGCAGCATTGCGCGAGCTGCAGCGCCAGTAGCAACAGCAGTAGCAGCATTGCAGCAGCAGCAGCAGCTACAGAAGCGGCGTGCATCTGGCGCAGCGGCAGCCATAGCAGCAGCGGCGGCGGCGAGCAGCTGCAGCAGCTGCTGTAGCAACATTCGCAGCAGCAGCAGCAATAGGCAGCAGCCGCAGCAGCAGCCACAGCAACAGCAGCAGCAGTAGTTGCTGAAGCAACCGCAGCAGCAGTTGTTACTGCAGCTACTGCTGTAGGGCCTGAGGGGGACCCGACGCGAGGGACCTCGCCCAAGAGGGGGGGGGTCCGGTCGGTCGGGCCCGTCGTGCCCCCGGAGGGCGCGACAGCGCCGGCCAAGCGCCGGCGCTTGAGCCGGCGCGTGCCGGCCAGACGCCGCCCTCCCGCCGGCTGAGAGGGGCAGGGGAGGCCGACGGGCGGCCTCCGGCCGGCTGCACGCTAGGGGGGGAGCGAGCCTCCCCCTCCAGTGTGCTCGCCGTGAGGGTCGAGCCAAAACCGAAAAAAAAAGGGAAGAGAAGAGAGGGGGGGGGCCTCGAGTGGGGCACCACAAAAAAACCCCAAAGGGGGCACCCGAGGAGGTGGCACCATAAAAAAAAAACAAAGGGGGTGAGTTTTCTTTTCCTTTTAATTATTTTACTTTTTATTGTGGCCTGAGGCTACCACCATCGGCTGACGACGGGAACCGCTATAGCAGCATCCGCCGCGAGATTCGCAGTCGTAGCAGCGGCAGCGAAGGTGGCTTGAGGCCACAGCCGTCGGTTGACGACGGTACCCGGTGCAGAATCAGCACCGAAGGCGACCTGAGGTCACACACTTGAGTCGCACAGTAGCGCACCACTAGCATGGTGGTCACCATCCTCGTGACGGTGTCGTAGCACGTCTGAGAGACTACGCTTTGACCGTCCACCTCCCCCTGTGGCCGTGAGCCAGCGGGAGCGAGTGTCTGGTACACTCACTCACGCCACACTCTAGAGATGAGCACATTGGTGTGCCAGGGAGCGCAGCCGGTGCCGTGGCTGGCACCGGCTCTGCATACGTGGCAGATGCCGCGTCCATAGTGGCAGTTGCAGCCGTGGCACACGCCTCAGGCGTCCAGCGTTTTTGCCTGCTTCTTTTGCGGCGATCGACACCATGGTTGGCGCCAGTGTTGCCAGCGCCCTGCTAGGTGGCGACCGTCCTGGTTACGGTCCCGCCCTACTCCACCACCCGACTCCGATACATCAGCTCATACAGTCGCGCCCCTCAGTGGAGCTATGGCGGTGGTGTACGCCGAGCTCCAGGGTCTGAAGCGCATGGTGCAACAGCTCACAGACCATGTGGTCTCTGAGCGGGCTGTTGCCACCGTGCTGCTTCACGCACCTTTTTCTTCCTTCTCGCCATCCTCACCTCCGTCAGTGTCATCACCTGACGATGCTAGGCCTCCCGACCTTAGCTCTACATCTGAAACCCTACGCTCTGTGCTGGAGGCAGTTGGAGTCATCCCGACCAGTGGCCCCCCCACTTCTGTGGTAGTCTCTTCGGCTCGCCATCGTCGTTCTCGGACTCGGCACGCAAGGCGGCGGATAGCACGTTTGACGAGACGTGTGCAGGAGGCAGCAGCAGACGTAGCAGCGGCAGACGTCACCACGGAGCTGACTCCCTCCTCCCCAGTTGCAGGGTTGGTGCGGCACCCCTTCGCAGCTTCTACCGGCGCGTCGGTCGAGGGGGGGATGGAGTGTTTGAAGACGACCACCGGAGAGTGCATGAGGGATGCGACAGACGGTGCTTCACAACAGAGCGCTCTCAGTGAGGACGAGCCATCCGACGAGTGGTCAGACGTGGAGTTGGAGACGGACGATACCACAGAGGCAGGTGGGGCAGTACCAGTGGATGAGGCAGTAGTAGCAGTAGCGGTGTCAGCCGGCACATGTAGAGCAGACGTCCGTTTCGCTACATTGGTGACCAGTGGAGTGTTGCCAGACGTCCAGGCAGTGGGTGTGTCGTCAGCCATCGACGTCGTGACAGTAGCAGCAGTTGCAGTCACTGTTACTGACGGGACGTTGGTAGTAGACGCGGTTGTGGGAGGAGTCTCAGGTGACGAGATCCCTTCGTCTCTTATCCACGGGTTGGTTTGCCGAGTCCCCACAGCTCCTGCCGAGGTGTCAGTCGTGGGGGGGGTGGTTTGTCCGCTGACGACCGCGGCGGAGGTCGGCATTGGTGATGCGAATGCTCTACAGCGCAGGATGATTGAGGATGATTCCACACAGCAGACTCAGCTAGCGGAGAGTTCAGCGGGGGGAGACATTTGCCGTGACGGAGACTCTTTGTCAGAGGGAGATTGGTCGGACGCTGAGTAAGAGTCGGGGATGGAGTTGGTGATCGTTGATGTTTTGGCGGATCACGTGACGACGGCCGATGCCGGAGCTGCGCCCGACAATGCCCACGCTCCGGCATTAGCTGGTGTGGAGATAGCTGCCATGGTGCCAGGAGCAGCAGCAGGAGGAGCAGGTGATACAGATGCTGATTCTCGGCCGACAGCAGACGCCCAGGTGGTTCTGGCAGATAGTGCTCTGCAGCAGGAGGAGGTGGTGGACTGCCAGGACGAGGCAGACTTCCTCTATGTGGACCATTCGTCCCTTGTGGAGTGGTCTGATACAGGATCAGAGGCAGACGTAGAGGCCCAGTGCGCTGCCGTGTTTGCTGTAGCCGCCGCACGAGCACGAGATGGCCCCTCGGCGACAGCAGACGTCCACGTGTACAACATGGAGGATGCAGAGCGAGCTGCCTACCTCCGTCCCCTCGCTGCCCTGACCGATGTCGCTGACACCATGGCCGTTCCAGCAGATGACCCAGCTACAGTGGAGGCTATAGTTCCTGTGCCCGAGTGCCTACGCTCCGCGGTCGACGAGCAGGAGGCAGTGGTGGCTCGAGCGGAGGCGCACGTGCAAAGTCTCATGGCCGAGCTCCGGGAGGCCAGCAGCCTTTGGTACACTACAGATGCTTCTGCACGACAGGTTGCTGAGCAGTGCATGGAGGATGTGCACACCCGTCTCGAGGTTGCGGAGTGGTCCCAACAGGATGCACGTTGGCGACGGGTGGACGCACAGCAACAGGTGGACGATTGGTTGTGCACCAGGGGATCGGCGTTTCTCCAGGGTGTACGGGTTCCCGATGGCAGCGACGACGCTGCAGCGGCAGATACATCGACGGATGACGACGTCCTGCCACCTGACACCCGAGTGTCGAGTGTGTCAGCATCAGCCGTTGCCTCCGCAGTTGCACCCCCTTCCGGTACAGCTGGTGATCAGGCAGCAGCTGAGTCGCCTGTTGACGTGGAGAGCTTCCTACGCGACGACGAGACGAGGATGCAGGAGGCAGTGACTCGTGCCGACGCACACATGATGGAGGTCCACCATCAGATTCATTCCGCGACTGACCGCCTGCAAGCCGTAGATGCAGCTGACCGGCAGGCTGCCGCAACAGAGCTCGACGAACTGCACACGCGTCTCAACGTAGCGCAGTCCGTGTGGCAGCATGCGGCCCAGTAGCTAGCATACATACGGGAGGCGATGCAGTTGGAGGAGGCCCTCAGTTGTGCCCTTGTCGCAGCACCACGTGACGACAGCAGTGGCGACTACAGTGGTGACGACGACGACAGCGATGACGATGCCGTGGGGTGAGGCTATGTGCGTGCACATCCCACCATCATCGACGTCGCCGTTGCTATAGCTGTTCAGGGTTATGTGGCCATGGGGGAGCCGTACTGTTAGCGTGTACAGCCTAGGGAGAGTATTGGTGTGTGGGCTTTGGCCTGACACTCTTGTGAGGACAGCGAGTTTGCTTGCATGTGGCACGATGTTGTGATTGAGGTTATGCTGGTCGAGACCCGCGCACCTGGTGAGTTCCACCGGTGTGATGTGGAGACCCTTTGTCTCCATGTGCTATGTGTGATCCATGCATGATGTGGTCGAGACCCGGATACCCGGAGACATTTTCCGGAGTCATGAGGAGACCTTGTTTCTTTGTCTCTCTTGCATGATGTTTGACACGTGTGTGTGATTGCGTTCGTGCATGGTCGATACCCGGGCACTTGGTGGGATGCACCATTGTCACGAGGAGACCCTGTGCTGTGGCATGCTTGATCGGTGCTTGCCATGATTGGTTTCCTCAGTCATCCTGTCCTGTCTTTGCTCAGCCATTGTGGCCTTGACGGGTGTGTCAGCCAGTGAGAGTGTTGGTATGTGTGGCTTTCACCCGTCACGAGCCACAGCCGTGGCAGCTACGGGTGCACCCGGAGCATATGGTGAGCGGTGGCCACATTGGAGATCGTGACGACCTGACAGGACTCTGGATCGTCCAGAGATTTACCCAGGAGCTACGACATGACAGGTCCTTGAGGCGGTTCCTGGCGACGTCGGAGAGACGACGGGCGGCGGACTGCCAGCTTGGAGCTGGCCGACTACCGTTCCAGAGTCCCGGACACTGCCGGGCCTCCCTGCTGTTTTTCTGCAGCCTGCAAGAGTTTTTTCGGCGGACTGGCCATGAGCCCGATTTGCATGTTTTTGCATTGCGTATCTACCGTCTGATGATGGATGCATGCATGTGACCAGTCGTAGCGTTTGTTTTTTGATCTTGCACGTCTAGGTTCAGACGGCGCAACATTCTGACATGTGTGCGCAGAGTTACGGCCAAAACAGTGGTTTTGGGCCGGTTTTAGGACAGCTCTTGGACCGCCGCGTACGACACCTGCTGTGCGCCGCGGCAGGTATTTAGGCCATGGATGTTTAATTTGTTAACTCTCTCTGCAATTATATTCAGTTTTGAGTTTCCTGACACTCTGTTCGTGTCCCAACCCAGACCCTTGCAGTTTTGTTTGTAACTTGTGACTGTTGTCACACGCTGACCTGGCGCTGACGCCTAGTGTCGCGGCAAGTGGTTAGGAAGGTTCTAGGAAACTTCTCACAAGGTTCTTTTTCCCTGGATTTGTATGTTGGTGATCAAGTGCTCGGACACTTGTCAGGGAAGTGCAATTGCTTACAATTATATACAATATTGTTTTCTTTGTTGTCCATGTTGTAACTGTATTAGAATATTCTACCTTATTACCATCTATGTTACCTTTTACGCACAATTTGTGCACGCCTTGATCTAATTGTGTTGTTTTCTCACAACATTTGAAGTTTGGCCTCATGGTCGTTTTTGGTGACATGACTCAAGACTGGGCAGACAGGATGAGTTCCACAGATTTGAAGTCGTTGGACAGCATGTTCGACTCTCCTCGGTTGCCATCAAGTTTGCCTTACTTGACCGGCCAGGCAGTACGTCGTTTTGAGTTGCTTGTCAGAAGCATTTAGGTCCCATCTCGTCTTTGTAATGAAAACCCGACAGGGCACGAAATTCCTGGCGACATCTTTCCTTATTTGCATCTGTGCTGTAATATTTCGTCTATTTTTCAAGATATGCGTTTCTCTTCTCTTTAACACGCAGTTGGTTCGACTGAATTTCCAATAGCATGAATGCTTGGAGAGGTCATCTGAGAATGGAATTTCTCATGTCGTAATCCACGTTCAATAGATGAGTTCATGGATTACGGACTACCATGGGTTTGTCAGTATTGGGTATTCCGTCGTATGCCTGAATGGGAGTACGATAAAGTGAATGTTCGGGCCCTCGAATGGCTATCACGTGTACCGGTCCCTCTCGCGGAATACATCGGTGCGTTTGGCGCAGTGCGCAGCTCCGGCCATGGCGCTCCGGGTTTTGCCGAAAATATCTGTATGATGATCGCGCGGTGCTTGACGGAATGGGAAAGCTTTTTTTTGGCACGTCGCTGCGGCCTGATTCATGGACAAGCGAATCGATGCATGTATGCCTGTCCTGATTTCTACATAATCATTCGCGATTGGTTGGGAATGAACTCGTTTCCACAACCAACCATTCACAGGCGAGGATGTGGAAGCCCTACAAGGTATCTATATTGACCGAGTTTTGAGGGCGGTAGTTCGCTGTGTGGAGCTCGCCGTGAAGGTTATCCATCCACACACAGCATCCTCTCTTCAGTCTCCTGAGCCGAGGACCAGGGGTGAGGCTGGATGCGGTTGGAATCGATGGTTGAACGAGTTCATCATTCTCGCAAGTGCTGTCCGTGGGGTTTTCGCCTGGAACGTTGTCGAGGCTGTCCAACTTGACCCTCCATGATTCTCCGTCCGGATGGGGTTCCTTCAGCTCCTGTTCAGCTAACTTTAGCGGGTCCCAATCAGCGCACCAATTATCGGACGATATCGTTTCAACCAACAACCTTCAACTAATCAACGTGAAGCATCGATGGTTGAAAGTTCGATGCCAGTCCTCGGTAGCTGAGTCGACCTTCGGACATGACCGCAAGCATAGGAGTCATGACCGGCTTTCTGAATGAGACGAAATCTGTGCGCATATTGTGGACCCACAAAGTCCTCAACTATGTTGAGCGAAGCCTGTGTCCGGTAGCGTTCTACCACCGATTCCAACCGCAACCAGCCTCACCCCAGTTTTCGTAGACGTAAGCGAGCTTCAAATGCATCTGACGACCTTGCATTGCTGCTCCAGGAAACCAAACCTCTTACACCCCGTCATGTGGAGTGCACGAGGGAATTTCCAATCGGAATTTCCAGAGATGTTCAAACGCTCCCGACACACCATTCCCTTCTTCACGATTTACGAGCGATGACATGGATGTTAAAAAAAACGTTGAAACTGTCTGAAGTACATGTTTTCTCATGGCGAGGTTGTCAATGAAACATTTCGTCGTTGGTTTCTTCAGCAACCCGATCCGAAGCCAACGGGATGACCGGATATTGCAATAGAATAATTCAGATAGAGTTTACATGCATCAACAGAAAATTGTAGACAAGAACGATAATTCAGAAAGGCTCGTGAAAAGTCACGTCATGCCGTCAGCATCCACTGCTCGTCGAGTCTACAAGAAAGCAGTCCCTTCTTCATCAATCGAATGAGGAGGGAAGGATAAACTTTCGCGCGCGGATCCGTTACGCGTCCATGCTCGTCCAGCTCCAATGTTTTTCAATTCGCTCGGAACAATAATCTTAAACGCCCACGTTTGAAAGCAGAAGATGCATGAACCCCAACCCTTACCAAAAGAAAACACTTTCACAATAGTATGTGTCCCCTTCCCTAACGTAAAGAAATATTATGTAACCCACGAAATATCCAAATGATATTTTTTAAACTATTCTTTCCTTTAACACATCCCATCTATAGGCACAAATCATTCTACATCTACAATGTTGTTTTTAAAAATGTATCATTAATACACGATGTTTGAATTTGTGGACAACAATATAAAGAATAATATTCTAAAATAAATGAATAATTTTATAATTTCATTTTTGACGGTCTTTCACACATTCAAGTTCTAACGTGCATGAATAGAGCCAAGCAATACATATTGTTAAAAATAATGAAAAACACATACAATAATTCAAAGAGTTGAAATTAATCACATTGCCATTTTTATAAGTTCTCGAATTATCTTTGGGATTGGGTGGATTTCAAAACCTAGTTATGAATCCCACAAAACATCTTTGGGCTTCTAGTTTAATGTTTATGGTGCATAACATGTGCCAAAAACATGACCAATTTGTCTATTCATAGATTTAATTCCAAGAAATACTACATGAATAATTTATGTTACATTTTAGAGATGGAGCCGACCATGTCCTTGCACAATGATAGAAAATCTAGAATCTCTTTAAGCACTCACACAATCAAACCATGCACCTACCAGTCCCTTTAGCTAGGCGATGTTCATCGGTGAACATTTCTCTCGCTAAATCCATCATTCGCCATGTTCATAAAAAAATGCATTGGTCCAATACATTCTTTGATGGGGGGGGGATAGGATATGGGTGTCGGCAACGACAGAGCCAGTCCCCCCCCCACCCACAAGCAAAAATCAGTATGGTGAATGAATTTCGTAGTGTATTAGGAGGCTTTAGGAGGCTTGTAAATGGAAGTTTACAAATGTGTTTTCAAAAGAGAAGTTTTCTTGGAACCAAACCATAATGTAAACTTGTGTATGTGCTTTGCGATCACCCACATACATTAGTCAATACCCTGCCCATACATGATAAGCAAGGGTGTGGGGGGGAAGCTGGTTGTCGCCCGCCTTTGCTATCGTGCCACGCATTAACATCGTTTTCGTATGGGTGTCGTTCGCCTCACCAAGAAGATTTCAAACCTCACAAACACACACAGCATAAACACGTTTGTGTCAAGGTCGCTATGTCAACTTCAACATGCTTCTTCCGTCTGTGTCGACACATCAATGCATGAAGCAAGAACGAGCGTTCAATTGTTATTGTTCACCATTGTACACATCTCTCTCATTTCTCCTACTTCAAGAAGTTCACATTCGAATACATTTGCCTAATTCCCTCACACTGTTTGGGGCGGGGGATCAGACGAGGTCCAACTGATGTCTCTCGAGTCCCCACGCCCAACCATCGGAAGTGTATTAGGCGAATGTATGTGGAAGTGAAAAGGAGGGGGGTGAACTACTATACTCAAATGTATTTAACTGAGAGAGGTTACAAAAATAGTGGACATCGGTGCTCTTGAGCATATATTTGTGAACTTTCAGAAATGTAATAATCAGCCCTCGAAGGGTGCAAAATCTGTCGTGTGTAGCAATTCTTTCTTAATAATGTTAAGACAATAAGTATGGCACAAATTTACACTAACCTAGATTGGAAATTTCTGCTATGATAGTCATCTTCACAAAATTTTCACAATATGCTTTTCATATTCCACTTCAATAATCTAGGTGTTGCCTAATTGTAGAAAACAAATAGAATTCTTCTATGCACCTTAGTATCATTGAACCTTCCTACTTCTGCATATGTCAATACACTCTTCAAATAGTTTATAAAACATACTTCAATTAGGTAGGGTTCATTTAAAAGCACAAAGGTATTCAATTTATAACATATGTTCCCTGAAATAGTAGTGAACAAAAGAATGCGTTCATACACCATACCTTCCTAGAATCTAATTATCAATGCATGTGCTAATACACACAATAATCAGTGTAAAAAAGGTGCATGATTAACCATACCTTGCTTAGAGGGGTCTTCAAGCGATCTTGAACATCTTGGTCGAAAGATCTTGAGTGCTAAGGAAAATTCATTAGAAATGAGAGATGAACATTTAACTTTATAGTATAAAGCTTTAGAAATAAAGATGTTCAAGATTGTACTAGAAATTATCCGCTGGAGATGATTGAATATGGTAGAGCCTCTGCCTTCTATATCTTTGGTCTTGGCAAGTTGACTTCTTTGGTGATGGCGAGCACCACAAAATAATCTTCCTCTTGTGTATTGTAAATTTTCCCAGTAACCGTCATTCTTACACAATAGATGGCAACATGGCTTCGTAGGTGCGAGCCATCACTATGCTATGAATCCTTCAATCCAATTGCTTCTCACAAAGTATTGAAAGGTGTTTATCACCACAATTGTAATTCTTTCACAACAAGGGTCCTTCTGGATGAACATGATCCATTGATGTCTATAATCGTAGCTTGAAGAATCTCCTTCTCCATGGAACCTTCCTCTTTCTAGAAACTTCCTCTTCACATGAGTTGTGTTCCCACTCACCTAAGCGATGGAGAAGCTTCTTTGTTAAATAAGGTTTACTTGGTTCCATGGTGCAGCTCCTCTATGATTTTGTTTCACCAAAGGCTTCATTGTTGCTTCATTGATGCTACCACATAATGAAATGTTATTCCTACATCATTGTCATGTTGAAGCCCTTTTCTGTGCTCCTAGAGTCACGTGCCATTTGTTTACTTGTGATTTGTATTTTTGGCCCCTTTCACACCTTGTAAAGCTTGTTCACAAGAGAAAATGTGGTATCTAGAGGAGGAAATCATTTGCCTAGCCAATATTCGTAAATTTGCAAAGAAATTTGTTACCATTTGTAGAGAACTTCAATTGGAATGTCAAATGTGCCATCTTGGAGTAGTAAATAAGCATTTTTATCGCTCACTCCAACACATGTGACATGCGACACCTTATTGGTCTTCTTGTTATGAGCTTTGGTAGGTTTTCACATACAATGAAAGCCTAAAACCGTTAATGTGTTCAAGAGTGTTCATGTTTTGAATTTGAGGCTTATTTTTCTTCTTTACTTTATTTATTAGGAATATTTTTGTCAGTTTTCTCTCACGATTAGGTTTGTATAACCCATTTATACTAAGTGGTGAAGGGAAATTCTATATGATACATGTTGCTTTTGATGCCAAGGCATTAAACAAGATCTTTGAAATCGATTTTCATAAGATTAAATAATTTTCATGTTTTTAATAAGTCTTTTTCTTTTAGGAGGTTTGGGTGGCCCATGATGTACATTACATCCTTAATCATTGGACCATCTCATAACTAAGCATTGAGCCATGGGTAGAAGTTCCTCTTTTTAGAGGCATGCATGGGGCTTCTTGAATAGTTAAAAAAACGAAGATGGATGTTATCATGTAACACATGAATTATGCATGTGAATTATTTTACCTTGAAAAATGAAGTCAAAATTTTATCATAGAAGAAAAATATCTTTTACCCTAAGAAGAAATTCCAAAAATATGTTTCCTTGTATGAAGGATTCGAGTTTTTTTTAGGGATTCACTTTTCTATCCTCGTGAGGTACTTTGATGAGTGTGAGTTTAATAGTTTTTTTATGATACAATAATGGATTCAAATACAGAGGAGGTAAATTATTGTATAATATTTTGGTTGAAGCATAGAAATTGTAATTATTTTGACAGAAAATTCTCCCAAGGAGGTGTTTTCACTGGGTAATTCAATTATGATTTCTGCGGGATAGTCGTCTTTGTCCAACACTTTTGTCGCACTATTGTAGAACATTGCGAAGAGTGATGTTTCCCTTTGAAGATCGCGTAATTGTTGTAGTGATTTTTGACATACGTCCCGAACCCACCCATTTCAATAGGCAAACTCGTTCGCTGCACGCCTCACGAACTACGGAATGGAACATGTGACGGAGCCACTTGGGACGGACTCGCGATGTTCGAGGCCGAGAGGGATTATCCACACGTGTGGAGTGAATTTGACGCAAGGGGTCAGCCCAGGACACGGCCCTGACCGGGCAGCAAGCGTGTGCAGGCCTCAGGCGATGCCTGAGGCCGAGCTACATATGCCTCATTCTTGCCCTCCGGAAAGTGTGCCACGCCGAAGCTTGAGACTGTCCACGCCCGTGGAACCACCTTTCGAACCTGATCTCCACCCCACCACCACTGCCTTTGTGACAACCACGAAGCCAGAGGAGGTGACCGCCTCCTCTTGCCGTTTTCTCCTACCACTCACCCACCAGCCTGCATTCGTCATCCTCCTCCATCACGTTCGTCCCTTTCGTTCATTCCCTTGGGTCTCCAGCCTCGTCGAACTCTCCGTCTCCGTCATGGCCTACCCCTACCCCTACGGCGACCCGTACGCCACCACCGAGATAGTGGAAGAGGACCGAGGCCTGTTCGGGCGCGACCGCACCACGGTGATCGAAGACAATCCCTACGGGGGCTCTGTCGTTGTGGAGGAAGACAGGGGGCTTTTTGGGCGCGAACGCACCACCGTTGTCGAAGACAACCCCTACGGAGGTAGTGTCGTCGTGGAGGAGGACAGGGGCCTTTTCGGGCGCGACCGGACCACCGTTGTTGAAGACAATCCCTACGGGGGCGATGTTGTTGTGGAGGAAGACAGGGGCCTCTTTGGTCGCGACCGGACCACCGTGGTCGAATACAACCCGTATGGCGGGGGCGATGTCGTCGTTGAGGAGGACAGGGGCCTTTTCGGGCGCGAACGTACCACCGTGGTCGAAGACAATCCGTACGGCTACGGTGGCGAAGTGGTCGTGGAAGACGACAGGAGGTTTGGCAGGGGGCTTGTCGGGGACATGGTGGCGGCGGATGTGGCCGAGGACTGCGCCGGGGACGGGTTCGTCGGGGATGTGGTGGCGGCAGATGTGATTGAAAACCGCTTCTTCTAACCTCACACTGTACACAACAGACCGGCCGACACCGGTTTAGTGGTCGGCCCTTTTTTGCGCACCCAAGGAAATCGGGGGAGTGGGCTCAGTGCAGGTCATGCCTTGTCCGTCTCAGGCTTGTTCGCACACCTTGGCCAAGTCGTGCATTGTCGACCTTTAATGCGAAGTATCTACACGTTGGGGGGGGGGGGGGGGGGGGGGGGGGGNGGGAGGAGGTGACAGAGGGACGAGGAGATGTGGCGAGGGGTGGTGTTTTACGTTGCTTTTTCACGTTATATGGTCTAATTACTACATGGCGCTTTGCTTTCCAGTGGTACAGAACATTATTCTTGCTCCCTCATGCTCTTCATGAAAGGGATTCATTATGAGTAAGTGTTCGTTTTTTTACTAATTTAAGGTGCTGCGCACATCTAGCCTTGAACATTGGGACCCCCAATTGTGGCCGTTGTGATTGCCTGTTTAACATAGAGGACATGGAGTCATAAGTTCACATCCTCCTACATAACAAAACAAGATCGTCCACAACAATGAGATCCAAAGAACGCTGCACTGGACCAATGCCCTGACCTCTTTCGCTGCTAAAGACACAGTTTTGCGATGCATGTCTTCAATGGTTCGATTTCCAAGACACACCTTTCCCAAAGTAAAGCAAGAGGCCCACTTCACTCATAAAGGCGCAGAGTCCAACCACTTGCAATGGAGAGTGCTAGCTAGTGGCCAGTACCTCGGCCATCAAGCCAGCTGGTGGCCGGCCGGCTGGCTTGCTTGCGGCCGGTCAGTTCATTGACAGGACATTTGAACCTTCTTGCTTACAAGTGAGAAACTGCTTGGAAGCTACCTAGCCTTGATACTGTTTTTCCGTGTTGCCCTAGACTGACGCATGAGCAAGCAGGAAGGTCCAATAGACAGCAAGGGTCAGGCTAAAGACAAATGCATTCTCATAAGCAACAGCTTAGTATAGAAAAATGCAGTCTCAATAGCTTAGAAATACAAAGAGAGGGTACAACTTACAAGCATAGCATGAACACCTGCCACGGAGCACGGCGGGTGATGCATGCAATAGTGTCGATCTGTCCTTAAACCGACCAAAAACCGCTGGTTTGGCCACAACTCTGCGTACAGTCATAAAAATGCAACACTATCTAAACCTACAGATGCAGCATCTCGAGTTGGACGCCACGACGGGCACAAGCCGGCATTTATTGGTGGACACACAATGCAATGTTGTGATTTGTGCCGTTTCTGTACAGTTTACTGTGACCACTCGGCCGTGTCCATACTCGTGCAGATCCCTGAGGCAGGCGGCCCTGGTGACACCGGCGCGACGACAGGCGGCGGCCTACCCGTCTGGAGGTGACCGACCACTGCTCCAGAGCCCCAGATGTCACCGGGACTCCTTGCTGTGCCTTCTACGTCTTGCAGGCGCCTTTCAGCGGACTGGGCATGAGACCCATTTGCATGTTTTTGCATTATATACTCGCTGTCAGTCGATGGATGCATGCATGTGACCAGTCGTTGCGTGCGTCTTTTGATTCTGCACGTCTAGGTTCAGACGGCGCAGGATTCTGACATGTGTGCGTAGAGTTACGGCCAAAACAGTGGTTTTAGGCCGGTTTTAGGACAGATCTAGGACTGCCGCGTGC